>JAJEOU010001709.1:16138640-16155972 GCA_021534815.1 Acrocephalus arundinaceus
ACTTTGGGCAGGGCGGGAGGAGCAGCCCATGGAGACAATCAGGTGAAGAATCCCTTAAGTAACTGTACTCACTGAGTCTCTGCTCCCAGCAGCATCTCCACCCTGTCCCCGGCGTGGTTGCTGAGGAGCACGAGCCTGAAGAGGTGGGATGCGGAATTCCGGCCGGAGTGCAGCATCCCTGCCGCGTTCTTCCCGGGAGAGGGGCACAGCTCCTCCCCGTCACAGGGCAGCACCAGCAGCTGCTCCCGCAGCGAGTACTCGGTGACATTGTAACTCTCCTCACTGCAGGGCACAGCCAAAGCAAGAAAACACCGGTTAAGGGTTGTTTCCCATTCGGTTTGTCTGGAAGCAGCTGCAGTCACAGACACATCTAAAACCACGGTAGGGAGAGTTCTTCAGCACCTCCAGCTCCACAGGGGGTAACCAACTTCTGCCAGCGGGTTTGGTGAAACACAAAGCCCTGGTTCAGCTCTCAGGGTACATTTTCACCGGTGTTCTGTGAAATAAACACTGAGATGGCTTTGGGTTCTTTCTGCAGAACAGCTTTGTGCACTCCCAAATGATGGACACAGAACATTCTAATGTTCTAATGGAACCAGTGCTTCTACTGGAACCAATCCTGCTCAGATGCTCTGAACCACAGAAAGGATTGGTTGAGAGAGGTGGTTTTGGGGTTTTTTGGGTAAGTTTGGGGATTTGGGGGTGTGGTTTTATGTTTTTTTAAAGAAGTCAATTCAGTATTTTAGTCTGAGTAACTCCTTAGCCAGGGGAAGAACTGGCAGTCCCAGCTGGGAGTGCTGCCACCACTACCCTGGGAATCTTGTGTCTGAAAAAGAAATGTGTCTATGCATTTGTGCAATGAATAATAAATGCATTTCTTATGAATTAATCAGCTAGTCGTACATGTGCACAGCTAATCATAAGAGCATTTCTTACTAATTAATCAAGAGATAAACCTCTACAAATCCTTCCCACTCCTCACTTCCATCCCACAAACCCGTTGGATCAGACTCCTGCTGAGGGGAATCCCAACACCGGTAAAAGCAGTCAGTGCATGTCCCACGAGTCCTCTGGAGCCAACAGTGCACTCATCTCCCCACCCTTCACCTCCTGCCCAACCCAGCCCACTGCCAGGTCTGTGTGAGCAGGACGGGGCTGACCCTGCCCAAGCACCACCACATCTCACTTGGCCTCTCCCCAGGATCCAGCATCCCCACACCTGCTGCCACTGACTGCTCCTCAAGACACTGCAGTAGTGCTGGGCAAGTATTATGGCATTTTCAATGATTTTTTTAGAAATCCCATTGTGTCTACACACAGCAGAGGCTACAAGGACAAATGGCAGAAGAAACATTCCCAATAAAGTAAAAGCTGGGCAGTGGGGAAAAGCAGATTTTTATGCCTCCTCAAAGCCTTGTGCACATCCCAAATGTGTCCCTGTGCCCAGTCCCGGGGAGCAGCCCTGTGGCTCCTGTGCAGCGTCTCCAGCAGGTGACAGCCACAGGTAGCAGCAGTTCCTGCACACGGAGCCGGGGCACAGCCGGGCAGTGGCTGCTGAGCCAGGCCTGGGGGTGACCTCTGGGCAAAGCCCCAAGGGCAGCCTCAGAAATGGCCATTTTTAGCACAAAGTGGGGAGAGATGTCTTAGTGCAATGTTAAGAATCTTCTGAGATTCAACTGCTCAAGGAAAACCACAAACATTCAACCCCAAGTAGCAACAAACACTTGTGTCCACTGCTGTGGTGCCATGGCAACACTGTGGGTGGGAGCAGGGCTCACCCAGGGCTCCGGCGCTGCTGAGGAGCTTCGTGCTCCTGGAATCGTGGGAAGCATGGAGGGAAAAGGACATTCCCAACACTTCATCCTTCACAAGCTTCTGTCTTTGCTAGGGCATTAAGAATCATCTTTTTAATTCGTCTGACAATTTGGAATCTTAATTGTTGTTTGCCAAAAGTAAATCCTGTTTAACAAGCAGTTATTTGTTATTTGTAACCCATGATAGAGGCTCAAATAACTCCTGAATTCATTCCCCAGCCAGGATCATGTTAAAGTCACCGTGATTCAAGGACTGAACACAAAAGCAGTTTTATACTGCTCTTACCTCTTCTTCTTGGTGATGATGAGGACATCGTTGAAGAGGAAGAAGTACACCTGCTGCTTAGAGGTTCTTTTGGAAAAAAGTCCAGTGTCTTCTACATATGCTGTTAATTCACCCCTTTTCACCAACCACCGTGAAGAGGAAACCAATGGAAATGGCTGCAAGGCAAGAAAATCACATTGTAATCCTTCCAAACCAGAGAATTTTTAAAAAATAGATGACAGAGTGTGATCCATTTGGGAAAAATGCTTGAATAAACTCAAAGCTCAGAGATTACAAACACAAAAAGGTTACCAAAGTTTAAGGGACTCTGTCATTGCTACAACACTCAGGTAGCAGCTGCAAATACCTGGGAATCACTCGGGCACCTGTCAACACTGCTCATGGAAAACAGAAATGAACAGACCTGACTGATCACACTGGGGATGGACTGACTGTGAGACCTCCTGAGGGCACAGAGCAAAGCCTGACCTCAGGAATGTGTCTGCAGGGTGAGACCAGCTCCTGAAGCACGTGGGGATGTGGGAGTGTCCTCGGTACCTCAGGCTCTCCTTGGAGCAGAGGTGACATTCCCTGTGCCCGGGAAAGGCAGGCAGGGCTGTACAAACCTTCCCTGCCCCAGGGGTGTGGGTACAACCTCCTCCCTCCACACCTCTGACCATGGCCCTGCTGCTCTCACTGGGGCTCAAGTGTCTCACTTACCTGCCAGGCTTTACTGAATGGCTCATTGGGGATCCTACAGCTCCCCTCTTTATCCAGCTCACATGCATGGAGAGGAGCTCCCTTTCTCCCCAGGTGAGGGCCAACACCTGCAGCAGCTGCACCAAAGCCCCAGAGGATGTGAGCTGCCTGATGTGAAGACTTGCCTTTCTTAATCCAAATTATTCCCAGCTGCAGGAGACACAGAGCCCACAGGAGAACCTTTTGTTTGTCTGGGCCAGGAGGACAGAGGGAGATGTGGGACTGTCCTGGTGACACAGATCCCTCTGAGGCTGCCCCGAGACAGACGCTCCAGTCAGACCAGGGTCCACACTAATGAACACAACTGCCTGTTTCCCCTCATTTAAGCACCCTTCACACGCTCTTAAAAAACATTCCTTCATGCAGTTTGTCAGCTGCCTTCCCCATTCTGCATGAGTTGGCTTTTTGTATCCCTTAATCCCTTGGCCGAGCCAACTGCAGCCTGCCTGTACCTGCTGAGCCAAACCCAAACCCAGCGCTGGGACTGAGACCTCACTGCTGAACAACAAACACTACTCCCTAAAACAAACCCCACCACTTCTCTCCTGCAAAAGATGCAAAATTTAAGAACAAAAACTGCTGAAACTTAATTAAAAATTAATTCTACGGTTGACCCATGTACACAAGCAACATGAGATTTGAGTCACTTCCCTTGGGTTCCCATGAAGTTTCCACAGTTACATCTAACAAAATAATAAACAAATCTCCAAAACTCTGAGGCTGGGCAAGAACAGAAATACTTCAACTAATTTATAATGGCTATAAAACAGAATTACAGTCCCATGATGATTGGTTTACAAGCAAAAAATACTTTCAGAAGTTCTATTTGAGGGTGAACAAAAAATTCCTCTAATCTGTACTCCAAATGAGTTCATCCCATTTTCCTAATTGACTCTCTTCCAGAGGCAGCTTGGGTTTACTTTAATTTTTCCTTAATTGCCAAAGGAGCAAATCACGTGCACGATGTCCCTGCTGCAGAAAAGAGGCCCTCAGAAGTGAAAAATGCATTTAACCAGAGCAGAGCTTCTCCACCCTGGGGCCCGGGGGGCTGCAGGGCTGGGACTTGGATGCACAAAGGGAAATCTCACAAAAGCACAGAAAGACAAAGCCCCCAGAGCTGCTGCTGCCCCCACGGCACCAGAGGGATGGACAGGGAGGGATGGACATGGACAGGGATGGACAGGGACAGGGATGGACAGGGACAGGGAGGGACAGGGACAGGGAGGGACAGGGACAGGGAGGGACAGGGACGGACAGGGACACAGAGGGATGGACAGGGATGGACAGCACGGCAGGGACTGCCAGCACATCCTGTCCCAGGGGAAGGTGAGGGACTCCAGACCCTGCAGGCCCAGATCCCGAGGGACTCCTGGGATCTGAGTGGAACCACAGAGCAGCTCAGCCCTGACACTGGGCTGGACTTGCTGCACACTTGAGTCTGTTACCACCCCTCAGGAAATGCTCTGGTGTCACTTGCCCAGAAGTGTTGTATTTGTTGTTGCTGTTGCTATAAGCAAATACTATTACTTTCAATTTTTAGACAAAGTTTGAGAATAAAGTACTTCAGGCAAATTGAAAATGTCTTTTTGGAGGCAGCATTTGCCCCAAGCCTGACCCAGAGCCTTTCAAGAGCTGTGCTTTTAAAACCATGAACCAATCTCCACTCTATGATGCCTGATAATGACACAATCTTCTCCCAAAAGAATCCTCATTGTATAATGGTATCAGGCATCACTTACAGAAACAGAATTATAGCAAACATTGAATAGAAACAATAAATGCACTTGAAGACCAATAAACCTCCCTACCTATGACTGGGTCTGCTGTTGTTTCCTACAAAACACTGATTGTACAGGAAGTTTTTAACAGAAACTTGTGGTATCCCACCCTTAAGGGGAAGGACAAACACCCCCTGGATCCTTCCCACATCTCAGCACTGAGCAGCAGCTTTGGCCTCTCTCCTACTGCCAAAATCTTCACAGCAGTTTTATCTTACAGCAAAGAATACTCTTCACTAAGTATTTATTCAAAGTCCCTTGTGCTGTAGCATCACCTTCTATTAAAATTAAAATACCTGACCAAAAGTTTTAATTTCTGTTGTGCCAGACCAGATCACTTCTGGATATGACCACGCTGGGAAAGTTCCACTGCTCCCTGTCCCCACTGGTCAGGAGTATGATCCTGGTCCTACCTTGATTTTGAATTCCAGCTGGGAGTTAATCGTGTACATCATCTCTGTCCTCTCCATCTTGCGGGCGCCCTCGTTGCACAGACGGACGAGCTGCAAACGAGAGAGGGGCTGAGCAGGGCCCCTGGCCTCGAGCCCCCAGCACAGAGTGCTGCTCCCTTGGAAAGGCTGCACAGCCACCTCGGCGTGGTGTCCGCAGGGCCACAGGGAGCAGGGCTGGCCCCGCGGCTGCACCGCTCCCAGATCCCCTCACCAGTGATCCCACAGCACCCCCACAATCTGTGGTTCTCCAGGGGGAACAAAGGTTCAGCCCAAGCTCTGGCTGAGCAGGGCCACTGCTCTGCCCCAAGCTGACGATCAGCTCAGAACACTCAGATCCTCCCAGCTGGATTAACTTCCCACACACAAACCCAGAACCACCATGGTACCATCCACTTTGGGATCTTTTCCCAAGTAGGAAGCACAATTCTGTACAAACCCAATCCCGAGCACCCTTCCCTAAATACAACAAGGTAGAGTTTTTATGCTTCAGTGCTCCTCCTGCCTGCATTATTTATGCATGGAAAACACCCATTTTTCCCTGGAAGTACACAGGAATAACTTGAGGATGTACCTTGCTGACTTCTTTCAGAGCCTGCTTGCAGTTCTCGTATTTTGCTGAATCCTTGGGGGTTTTCTGGCAAATAGTCTGAAACAAAACATCGGTTACTTCAGAGGACCAAGCAGCACAGAGTGCAACCCGCAGAGGTTTCACACCTTAAATGAAACCCAGGAGCTGAATCACTGTGGACTGAGATAAAGAGGGAACACCAGGCACTGGGTCACACTAAGGAATGCCTCCCTGGAAGGGTTTGGGAACAAAGCGATGCTTTGCACCTCTCAAGGTTTATACAACCATCTCCAAACAAAAAACAAAACTGAAAGAGTGGGAAATAAAATGCCCGATTTGATTGTTTAGATTGTTTCAGCCAAAGAAGGGAAGGAGGCATAGGAAAGAAAGACCCAAGAAGGGGAAGGCAGCCCCACTGCAGAAATACTGAATTATTATTCTGTGTTTTACCTAGCAATGTACTGCAGAGAAGAGAGAATCCAATGTCTGTGAATAAACTAACTGTCCAGGTGATCAAATCCTATCAATTGATCAATCAAATATGTTAAAAAATATACAGAACAAAATGATCAGTTCTGTTTCTGGCTCCTACCAGTGCTGGAATCTGAGCCTGATCACGATCTGCACTCTGGTGGTGGTCCAGTTCCTCACTTAGTCCTGGCACCTGAACTGAAATACCCCACCCACAGCTGGGGTGAGTTCTGCCTGACAAACACCCCTGGCACCTGCATCCCTCTGAGTCCCTGGTCACTGCACAGGGAGGGACAGCCCAGTGCCACTCACACACAGTGAGCGTGTGCCCCACTCACACACAGTGAGCGTGTGCCACACTCACACACAATGAGCGTGTGCCACACTCACACACAATGAGCGTGTGCCCCACTCACACAGTGCCACAGCTCCCTCAGGAATGGAGAACCCTTCAGGTTCCCAAGAGGATTCCCTGCCAAAGGCCCTCACTAACCTACGACAGCAGCTCTTGTTTTTCAGCTGCAGGGTTCATTTCAATCCCAGCACCACACACAATTCCTGTGCTGCTTCCTTCTGAGTTTCAGAACCATTCTGACTCTTACTGTACAGTTTTCCTATTAGAACATCCAAGTATTTAACTTGTGAATGGGGGAGCAGGAGGGCCCAGTCCCAGTCAGCAAATGAACACAGCAGGAATCCACAACCCACAGCCCAGGACTGGTGTAAGGGAGAAGGCATGAAGAGACTGGAGAGAAGCAGAACCGAGTAGGGGAGGATGTTAGCAGTGCAAGAACAAGCAGCAAGGTAAGAGGGAAGTAGGTGTTCTCACATCCATCAGCAAGGGGAGACGAGTGACTCTCTGCATGGGGAGGATGAGGAAGGAGATCATGGGCAAATTCCGGCAATCCTCGTGGGACTCGATCCGGGACAGCACCTCCTTAAACGCTGGATTTGTGGCTCTGGGAAGAAAGAGGATGAAAGAATTCAGAGGTGTGTTTTACCAAATGATTGTGCAAGTTGTTAAATTTTAAATAAACCATTATTTTATAAAAAAGGAAGTGCTATTTGCAGGAGTCAGACCACTCCAGCCTTCAGCTTTATTCCCTCAGATCCAGCAGCCCCAGCACTGACATTAAACCTCAGGAGGTTTACAGCCACCCCTGACTGTGAGGGCAGACCCAGGTGTGCCACACAGGGCCACTGTCACACTGTGACACTGATGACGTCTGGCAGGAGGGGGCTGTGCAGCTCCCACAGAGGTCCCAGTCCCCTCAGAGGCAGCTGCCCATGAGGGACAGCCCGGCCTGGCTGGGAGGCCCCGTTCAGCCCGGACTGCAGAGCCCAGCCCGCCCCGCAGGGAGGCCCTGCCGTGCTCACAGCAGTCTCTGCAGGGTGCGCTGCTGGTACACCTCGTTGGTGCAGTACTTCACGTAGGGGTCGAAGGTGGAGCCCGCGTGCCTCGCCACGATGTCACTGATGTCATCGATGAAAATGTTGTTCTGGTGCCTTGCCTCGAGCTCTTCGAAGAATCTGAGGGGTTAAAATCAATTGCTCACTTTTACATGCAAATGGCATCTCACTCTCACAGCATTCACCTGACACAACCCGCAGCACCCATGGCAGCTGCACTGGGCTGTGCCAGGCTGAGGCCATCCCATCCCTCCTTTGGGCAGGCAGTGCTGGCAGACACAGCCCAGGGGAGCTGCTGGCCCTGGCAGGACACAGCCCAGGGGAGCTGCTGTCCCCAGCAGGACACAGCCCAGGGGAGCTGCTGTCCCCTGGCAGGACACAGCCCAGGGGTGCTGCTGTCCCCTGGCAGGACACAGCCCAGGGGAGCTGCTGTCCCCAGCAGGACACAGCCCAGAGGAACTGCTGTCCCCAGCAGGACACAGCCCAGGGGAGCTGCTGTCCCCAGCAGGACACAGCCCAGAGGAACTGCTGTCCCCAGCAGGACACAGCCCAGGGGAGCTGCTCTCCCTGGCAGCTCAGCAGCAGCACCGGCAGAGGCACTTCCCTCTCTCCCACTGCCACAACCAAACAGCATCACTGAGCTGGTCAGACCAGAATTTCCAGAAATGGGGTTGGAAAAGAAATGAAACTACTTCAAACACACATTAACACATTTCCTCTTGCAATTACAGGCAGCACAACAGGACTGGAAACACTGAAAATGGGCACAGAACCCAAAATCCTGAGCTGGCTCTTCCCCTGACAACTTCCCTGTTGTCTGTGCTCTGTCCCACGTGTGAATCCCTTTGGTCACTGAAGCCTCCCAGTGTTCCCAAAACTCCCTGATTTCCATTTTGCTCACTGGCAATCCCCCCTGTCTGGGGTGGAACAGCTCACAGATCAGCTCTGCAGCTCACCCCTCACACATGAAAAGCTGTCCTGGCTGCAGCTTTTGTACATCAACATTCACTGCAAGAATCCTCAACGCCCTGGAGTCACCAAGTTCATTTAAAAATTCTCCTATAGCACATAAAACAGTAACATGAGCTCACATTAAGCCCCAGTATTTTGAAATCTGCTTTATTTAATTCCAGCCCTTTATTCCATTTTTCATCACTAACAGTGGCTCTTCAAATCTGCCCCCTTTTCTCAGGTGATGTTCTCCACAGTTTCTTTGTGAACACACCTCAGACATGTGAGAGGAGCAGAACAGGATGAACAGCAACAGGGCTTAACTAAATTCAGGCACTCTCCAGGTGTGCTTAGAAGCAGCTGCTGCACTGAGTGGCTGCCAGGCTCTCACTGGTCAGCCAGAGCCACAACAATCAAGTGGATTTTGGTCTGGTGTTGGATTTGGTCTTTGTGAAGTTCTCACACGGTAACTACAAAAGGACTGGCTGATAAACAGGCCCAGCCTGCAAGTGCTGAGCAGGATTTGTTACAGCCCTGCCAGGGCTGAAGGCAGAGTCCTGCAGCACCCCTGTGTCCCCCAGCAGCCAAGGCACACACACTGAGCTGTCACAGACTTGTCCTGTGCTGTGGATTTGGGGTTTAGTGCCAGGAGCAGCCCCAAGGGGCACACAAATAATAAAATGGCATTAAAAAGAGCCTGTAAGTTTGGAGCCTGCAGTGTCCCAGCAGCCACAGCAGTGCCCCATCCCACTCTGGGATTTGTTTCTCTCTGCTCAGACATGTTTATGGCTGGGAGAACCTCCCACTGCTGCCAATTCCCTTTGCTCAGGAAATGAGGAAATCCAGCATTTCCTGCTGTGCTATGGCACACTGACAAGGTGTTGGACCCTGCTGGGCCACAACTTCCACCTTTAGAACTTATCTGGTGCCTCATCAGTGACATCACCAGAGACAGTCACTGTAGGAACAGTGAAGACCCGGGAGAGTAGAAGACAAAGAAAAGGAAAACAAAAAAAGGAAAAGAGGAGCAGTACATCACAGTCCCATCTCCCAGTATGTCCCATGAGAAATCCTGCATCAAAGTTTCAATCAAAAGTTGTAGTTTTCCACATCTAATTCGTTAATTATTAGATACAATCAGTGAACCAGACACATCATAAACCCCTCACTCACAATTTTAGGACAGATGGATATGGCTTTTCTGCCATAAAGCTCAAGACTTAATTCCATTCAATTTGACCAACAAGGAGTTTGCTGTGATGTGTGCAGCTTTTTTTGCTGAATGTCAGAAGGATTTACTTCAAACATCTCTTTGTTAAATCCAGGACTTTTCTGGTTAAAATTAGATCCAGTTAGGAGAAAGTCCAACAGTATCAAAGGACAGAATTTGATTTCCCTCATCCTGCCCTTGCATTGTTTAAAAGAACCATCCACTCTGCAACACTCCTGGCTGAGGGCCAAATTCAGGAATGCAGGTTTAGCTCCAGGGTGCTGCTGACACCACCCAGGGACAGAAACCACGGCAGGGCAGCAAGCAGAACTCAGCTTCCTCCCCCTGCAGATGGGAGCACCGAGTAACAACTGCCAACCTGAGATAACTTCAGCTAGAAGTAATAGAGATTTCTGATTAACCTCTCCAATCTGACCCATCTCATCAGGAACAGAACCTGAACATCTGCAACATGATTGTTATTTAGGGAAAGGGGATTTAAAACATGGGAAAATAGTCTTATTTCCATAGAATTTTTATGCTGAATCAAAATCAGTTTTAACCACAAAAAATGGCTGGAGAGGGGTGATTAAAGTGCAGAACTGAAATCAGTTTGTTTCTGAGTTCCCAGAGTCTCAATAATGGAAACCAACACATAGCTACACAAATCTAACAGCCCATAAAGCACCAGCCAGGGAGCAGCTGCAGAGCCCAGAGGCAGAACTGACCCTGCAGCCTCTTTGCTCCCTCTGGAGCCAGCTCTGGGCCAGCCCTCGCCCCAGGGCCTGTCCCACTGCGGAGCCACTGCCTCTGCTGCTATTTCCAGAGCTCTGGCAGAAATCCCGGGCCATGGAAAGGCCACGCAGCCCTGCCCACATCTCCTGCTCCAGAGATTCCCCAGACAGCAGCAAGGTGCCCACAGCACCTGGCCAGAGGTGGGACCTGCAGGACAAGAAATGTCCATTCAGCCAATAACTGCACCCAGGGACACTGGGACATGGAAATGGGAACGTCCAGGGTAAGTCTGAACCCATCACAACCAGAGTGTTCACATTCTGTGATTAAAACACAGAGTTTAAAACCAGACAGAATCTGTTAAAATGGTTTAACATTGATTGTTAGGATCTTTTTCTGCTAATGCTGCTCTGGTATCACAAAGACGTTTGCCCTTTGCAGGCCTAATGGCAGAGAAGGCACAAATGGCAAAGGTTTTTCCTTTCTCCTATAAACGGGGAGATTTGACCCTGAAGACACTTCCCAAACTTCCCTGTGGCTCCTGGGGAGCTGTGCCCTCACTTGTCTGTCTGACCCTGACCCTGATGTCTCAGCTGCATTCCTGACTCATTCCTGGCCCAGCTGCTCCCTGGCATCCCCAGCCCAGTCCAGCAGCTCCTGACCAGGGCTGGAGCGGGCAGAGTTTGGGTTCCAGCACTCCTGAACTGCACCTCACACCAGGCCATGCACTCCAGCTCTCTGAATCCACCTTCCAGGAGGTTTCCATGAACACCCAGCATGTGCTGCACAGATTATTCATCCCCACTGCCTTTGTCAGAGGCATTCCAGGAGCTCCCCAAAGCAGAGACAGCCTCTGCTCTCTGCATTCTGCTTCCAACAAAGGCAGCTCTGTTCCCCAGGAACGGCCCTGTCAGGCACTGCAGCCCTGTCCTGGTGTTGCTGGAGAGTTTCCATCAAACTTGCTCCAAGCCAAAGTTCCTAGACAGAGGCTTTAGGCAGCTTTGACTAAGGATTTTTCTCAAGTATTTTTATCAGCTCAGGTTCTACAGCTCACCAAACTCTTGTCCAAGCAACCAAAACCACTGGTAACTACACTCGTACTCAGGTTTTGTAGTCAGCAAAGGCTGCTTGAAATACAGCAGAATGGGACAGATGCTCCATTTTATCACAAAAGGGTGGATTTTGCTACTTTTAAACACCTTGAAAATGGAAAGCAACACTTTGGAGATACCAAGCTGGTATCTGGTTTAAAATCATTTCCATTATTTACACAAATGACGTTGCTCAAAGGCAGCACAAAGCTTTGGTTTAGTTTAACAGTATTGCAAAACTTGGGAAATAAATTATGTTTTCATTCAAGTTTAAAAAGGAGTTATGACTTCTGATTTTACCCCAAGCCATAAAAACCATGTTCTTAAACCATGAGGCTTCACAGACAAGAAAGAATAAGATTATAATTCTAGGCTAGCGTGGTATTTTTCCACTCTTTTTTCCCTCTCCCTCCCACTTCCTTTGAAGACTATTAATCCAAAGGGATGGAGGAGTTCCCCTAAGAGTGCTGCTCTCCCCACCCCCACTGTCCTTTACTTTTACCCCTCACACTTCCCAAGGAGCACCTGTAAAAGGAATTTTCCTTGCAAATAAAGCCTTGGGTAAGCTGCACCCCCTGACACCAGCGCTGTCACACCGGGGTGGCTCTGGGGCCACACAACCCCCAAGCTCTGGAAAAAGGCCTCAACTGCAGGAGGCAAAGAAGGGGAATGGGAGGGAGAAAGGAAGGGTCCCCAAGCAAACCCAAACGTTCTCCTGCTCTACAGCTCCTGAACTGGGTCTGCACTTGGCACAGCACATCAGCCTCCAAAAAACAAGATCTTGTTGCTGCATGAACTTCAGAAGACAAAAATCAAACTGCTGCACAGCAGATGTCAAATTCCACAGACTTTGTGGTGTCTCAGAGAAAAACGCCAAGAAATGACTTTGCCATGACTGGGAACGTGGAACTTCACAAGTTCCACCGAGGTAAATGAGGGTTTAATGCTGAAGAATTCACAACTTGGCAATTTCTACAGTGGGGACAAAATAAAGGGGAACAAAATAAAAAACCATTCAGAATCCTTGCTCAACCTTCAGCCCCCCTTCTGAGAGGAGGCCAATATTTGTGTTTCACAGGTAAAGAGATCCATGTAAAGCTGTACAGAGCTACAGCTGAGACCACTCAGTTCCTTCACCAGGCCACGAGCACCCTTCAGCCACTGTGCTCCCTTCAGCCTGGAAATCAGGGTTAGAAAAGCAACAGACACTTGGATGCTTTAGTTATGTGGAACACAGAATCCACCTGCTGCTGTGAATGCAGAACAAACCACAAGGAAGCAAAGCTGCATTCAGCAACTTTTTGAAAGAGTGTGAAGCACTCTGAGAGCACATAAATATGCATGTCCCGGATTAAATACCACTGGCAGTAATTACCAGTCAGGAACAAGACCTTTCTGCATTTCTATCATGTAAGATCTGCCATTTCCTCCTCTCTAGGCATTGTCTGTGGTGTCTGTTTCCCTTGCTGACGGCTGCAGGCTGAAGGACTGTGCCCCAAAGCAGCAGCAGCAGGGCACAGCAGCCCATCCATCCCCTGCAGAATGAAGGACTGTGCCCCAAAGCAGCAGCAGGGCACAGCAGCTCACCCATCCCCTGCAGACTGAAGGATTGTGCCCCAAAGCAGCAGCAGCAGCCCATCCATCCCCTACAGAATGAAGGATTGTATCCCAAAGCAGCAGCAGCAGGGCACAGCAGCTGACCCATCCCCTACACACTGAAGGACTGTGCCCCAAGCAGCAGCAGGGCACAGCAGCCCATCCATCCCCTGCAGAATGAAGGACTGTGCCCCAAAGCAGCAGCAGCAGCTCATCCCCGTGGCAGCAGAGCCAGGCCCTGGTGTTCACACAGAGGTGACACTCTCAGAGCACAGCCAGGCCTCAGGACAGCACCTCTGCACCACCTGGCACAAGGCAGCTCCCCAGGGCAAGTATGGAACTCCAGCCCAAATTTAACAGCTCAGCAAGGCACACCAAGCTTTGTTTGATGCTCTGTAAGGCCCAGGTCTGGATGCCTGGTCAGCATTTAGCTCAGGACTGTTTAGATTTGAAGGATGCTGATTCCCACCATGATTCACTCTGTGCTTTCCTTCCCTCCCCATTTTCACAGACACAAATCCCAGGCCAGCCCTGCTCACACCCTGGGCATCTCTGCCACTTGTACCTTCCATGCTCAAACCAGCAGGAGTTTTGGAAGAAATGGTCACCACTACAATGGTTAATTCAGCTTCCAAAAAGAAACTGTTGTTATGTTAAAGGATGTATAGTTCTGTTAAATATGAAATGCCACACTTACTTTTTGCTTGCTTCATAAACATCCGTGATGTTGGAGAAGAGGTGGTGGCTCTCTGTTTTGGTCATTGTGAGGCTCAGTTCCCTGGAATTTTTAAACATCCGGATCAGAATCTCCAGGCTCAGCAAATAGGAGTGCTCAGAAGAGATCACCTCAAATATTGCCTACAAAGTGGAGGGGGAAAGAAGAGACTTACTAGTGACTGGGCTTCTTTCCTTAAAAACAAAAACAAAATGTTGAGCAGGGGTGCAAAGCAAAGTTCTGGATGTAAGCTAGAGATTATGACTTAAATATTCATCTCTGCAATAGTTGCATCATTAATTAGAAATAAGTGATTTAATACTAGGAAAAGGTATTTTAACAAGTTATATTCAGTTTTCAATGCAGCTGCAAACCAGGAGTTTGAAGACAACACCAGGTGTGACCCCAAGAGCACAGGAGGAGCTGAGGTCCCAGACTGGGAACAAAGCCATCAGCACAGGCACCAATGGGGCACACACTCTGCTCCTGGTGTGCAAGGAAGGGAGAGACAATCACCTCACATGGCCCAACACATTCTGAAAATAAAAAGCAGAGAAGGGTGCCTGACACACCCAGGGGCTGGGGGCAGCTCCCTGGTGCTTGCTGGGCATTCCTGGATGGCACCTGAGCCACGCTGGGGCTCATCTGCACCAGATCAGGGTCAGTGCACGTGTGAACCCCCAGGACAGTAACTCTGGGGCCAGGTGCACCCTGCAGCTGGCACACACACACACACACACACACACTCAGGTATTTTAGGCTTGCATGGAAAGACCTACTGAAAATAACTTTAGTTCAAATTAGTCTATGACACATTTTCTTTAGCCAAAATATGCACAGAGATCCACCTCACTAACAGATTCTGAAAGATGGGATGTATATGAAGACAGGACACAGACATTAATCAAGGCAGAAGACAAATATATTTTTCTGCCGTGACAATGTCTATAATATAACTATAAAATAATCTAATAGGCTCTAAAAGCAATTTAAAGAACAGATAAAGAATAAAGGATAAAAGGCAGTTTAAAAGAAATACAGGAAAAGCATGAATTGGTAATGGAACTACAGCTTAAAAATATTTATTTAGGCTCCCAGTGAAAGAATTGGCCTCTAAAATTCAAATAAAAAACCCTCAGGCATGAAAACATTTTTGGTAACATTAAAGACTTTACATTCTAAAGGCATCCAAAGAACTTGTTCTTTTTGAGAGGATGCAAGTATGGCTCCAGGAAACACAGACTAAAGGCTCCTAAAGGGTATGACTGAAATAAATGCCTTGTCCCAAAAGCTCCCCAGGAGGAGGAGGCTGAGGTGTGTCCTGAAGAGGAATGAAGATCCTGGGGCAGACTCCCACGGCAGGTAATGCTGCAGGGTTTCCTGTGGAAGGACATACCTCGGGAGGGGTGCAGGGACACAGCTAGGCCAGGCTACACCTCCCATTCCCCTGGACAGAGCCCCTGTGGTGAGGAACGAGGGTACAGCACGTGAACAGGGCACAAGGAGCAAGGGGAAAGGGAAGTGGATGAAGAGGGCACAAGGAGCAAGGGGGAAAGGAAAGTGGATGAAGAGGGCACATGGAGCCAAGGGGAAAGGGGAAGTGGATGAAGAGGGCACAAGGAGCAAGGGGGAAAAGGAAAGTGGATGAAGAGGGCACAAGGAGCCAAGGGGAAAGGGGAAGTGGATGAAGAGGGCACAAGGAGCAAAGAGGAAAAGGAAAGTGGATGAAGAGGGCACAAGGAGCCAAGGGGAAAAGGAAAGTGGATGAAGAGGGCACAAGGAGCAAAGAGGAAAAGGAAAGTGGATGAAGAGGGCACAAGGAGCCAAGGGGAAAGGGGAAGTGGATGAAGAGGGCACAAGGAGCCAAGGGGAAATGGAAAGTGGATGAAGAGGGCACAAGGAGCAAAGGGGAAAAGGAAAGTGGATGAAGAGCACAAGGAGCAAGGGGACAGAGAGAGAACAGACAAACACCCCTGGGTGCTGCTGCCAGCAGGGAGGCCCTGCCCTGCTCCAGGGCCCAGGGACCAGCAGGGTTCCCTCAGGCACACGGTGCTCACGTGTCCAGCCCTGCTCACAGGGCAGGCACAGCCCAGGGGCTCTGTAAAAGCTGCTCTTTGCTCCTCACTGCTATAAAACTCCTGTGCCACCTCCCCTCCCTGTGAGCTGGAGGTTCATGTCCCCCCTTCCCCAGGGCTGCCAGGCTGCAGCTGGTGCAGGGAGCACCCCTGGAGCCCCTGGCATGGACACAGACTGGGTTCACTCTTGCTCCCTGAGGAGAGAGGACACTGGAGGGCAGGAAGCCAAGCAATGAGCTCTTATCAAGAACCAGAGTGCTGAGCCAGGTGTGCAGTGAGCCCTGAGCAGCCAGCCCCAAAGCACAGAGTACCTCCTGTCTTTTCCTTTCCTCCTGGCTGATGGCTTCTGACAGTCCGTTCTTCTTCACCTAAAAAACCAAACCAATGGATATTTTTAATATCTTCTGTGGGAAAATGTGATTCAAAAGAGATACAGGACCACCAAAACCTAGAAAGCAAAGCACCAAGGAGGGCCTGGCTCTACAGGAGTTCTGAACACAGGAGCCAGATCAGGAGGGGCAGCAGGGCAGGGGAAAGGGCCACAGCACCACACACGTGCAAGGCTCTGCTCTCTTTGTGGAGCAGAGGCACACAACACCTCACACCCATCTGTGTCAGTCTTTTCCAAAAGCTCCTACCATGCTATCATCAACAGTGTTCTCTTCTTGCTCCACCGTTCCCTGGAATTTTAAAGGATATATTACTCCTCATTCCCTTCCTGCTCACCAGGCCCCACAACGCTGGGCAGCAGCAATAAAGAGGTGCCACACTTTGGTCTGCACACCAAAGTACAGACTCCCAGGTAATGCTGTGACAGTGACACCAACATTCCAGTGTGGGAGCCACTGTCCTTTGGAACACGAGTCCCAGATTCCCACAGCACCACAAGCAGACACTTCTGGATGCTGGGCAAGAACTGAATAGGTGTCTTTCTATTAAACAATTAAAGTGCACTTTAATCAGCAGCCTGAAAGCTTCAGAGCATTCCTGAGGAAGTGCAATGGCACGGAAAGGTGCAATGTCACTTTTTTCTGGATGCAGTGGCAGAGTTTTCTAAAAACATGCCAACACAGGAAATACCTACGGACACATCCCCCAGATTTCAGTGCTAACTGAAACTGCTAACTGCTAGCTGTTAACACGGACACTGCCAGTGTCCAGGGGGTCCAGGGGGATGCTGAATTCATGCTCCAAGCTCAGCTGTGCTTTGTGGTCACTGCTGTCACACAAGGGTGTGCCCCACAAAGTACACATGAACTCACATGCCAAGGGCCCAGCCTTACACTCCCAAAAGACAGGCCCAGATATGGAGACTACTCTGGCCATTTCTGCCAAAGAAAATTCAATACCTAATTTTGACACATCCAAAATGTTTTAAGCTGAAATAACCTAAAACAATGTCACATGTATGATAATAAGCAAACAAAAACTTCAATCTCTCG
>JAJEOU010001709.1:16155997-16386792 GCA_021534815.1 Acrocephalus arundinaceus
CACCACAGCACAATGGAAATCCATCCACAGGCACTCTGGAAATCCACCCACAGGCACCTCTGGAAATCCACCCACAGGCCACTGGAAATCCACCCACAGGCACCATGGAAATCCACCCACAGGCACCTCTGGAAATCCACCCACAGGCACCACTGGAAATCCACCCACAGGCACCTGGAAATCCACCCACAGGCACCTCTGGAAATCCCCACAGGCACATGGAAATCCATCCACAGGCACCACTGGAAATCCACCCACAGGCACCACTGGAAATCCACCACAGGCACCTCTGGAAATCCACCCACAGGCACCACTGGAAATCCACCCACAGGCACCTCTGGAAATCCACCCACAGGCACTCTGGAAATCCATCCACAGGCACAAACTGGAAATCCACCCACAGGCACCTCTGGAAATCCACCCACAGGCACAAACTGGAAATCCATCCACAGGCACCACTGGAAATCCACCCACAGGCACCTCTGGAAATCATCCACAGGTACCTCTGAAATCCATCCACAGGCACCAATGGAATCCACCCACAGGCACCTCTGGAAATCCACCCACAGGCACAAATGGAAATCCATCCACAGGCACCACTGGAAATCCATCCACAGCACCTCTGGAAATCCACCCACAGGCACCTCTGGAAATCCATCCACAGGCACCACTGGAATCACCCACAGGCACCACTGGAAATCCACCCACAGCACCTCTGGAAACCACCCACAGGCACCTCTGGAAATCCATCCACAGGCACCTCTGGAAATCCATCCACAGTCACTTCTGGAAATCCACCCACAGGCACCTCTGGAAATCCATCCACAGGCACCACTGGGAAATCCATCCACAGTCACTTCTGGAATCCACCCACAGCACCACTGGAAATCCATCCACAGGCACCTCTGGAAATCCACCCACAGGCACCTCTGGAAATCCATCCACAGGCACCTCTGGAAATCCACCCACAGGCACCTCTGGAAATCCACCCACAGGCACCTCTGGAAATCCACCCACAGGCACCTCTGGAAATCCACCCACAGGCACCTCTGGAAATCCACCCACAGGCACAAATGGAAATCCACCCACAGGCACCTCTGGAAAGGCACCCACAGCACCACTGGAAATCCATCCACAGGCACAAATGGAAATCCACCCACAGGCACCTCTGGAAATCCACCCACAGGCACCTCTGGAAATCCACCCACAGGCACCTCTGGAAAGGCACCCACAGGCACCACTGGAAATCCATCCACAGGCACCTCTGGAAATCCACCCACAGGCACCTCTGGAAATCCACCCACAGGCACAAATGGAAATCCACCCACAGGCACAAATGGAAATCCATCCACAGGCACCTCTGGAAATCCACCCACAGGCACCTCTGGAAATCCATCCACAGGCACCACTGGAAATCCACCCACAGGCACCTCTGGAATCCATCCACAGCACCACTGGAAATCCACCCACAGGCACCTCTGGAAATCCACCACAGGCACCACTGGAAATCCACCCACAGGCACCAATGGAAATCCATCCACAGGCACAAATGGAAATCCACCCACAGGCACCAATGGAAATCCACCCACAGGCACCACTGGAAATCCACCCACAGGCACCAATGGAAATCCACCCACAGGCACCAATGGAAATCCACCCACAGGCACTTCTGCATGTCCCCAGTTTGTCCCCACAAGCAAACCCCTCAGGACCTGCCTGTGCCCCGATCCTGCCTCCAGCAAACCCCCTGTCTGCTCTGGGACCTTCCTGCCCCTCCCTTCTCCAGGCTGCTGCAGGAGCCTTCTCAGAGGGCTTTCAGCACAAGTGCTGCTCAGTGACAGTTCAGTGACAGCTCTTACAGACCAGGCTGTCTTTGTAAAAGAACTTAGAGCAAACCAGTGCAAGGCAGTTTGGATGAACCACTGGAGAACAGTACCGTGAGATTTACATTTCAGACTCCACTTAAGGCATAATTCCTCTGGTACTCACTGCAGTATTTCAGCTGTGATGAACACATGTGGCATTAATAAGAAACACAACAGACTCTAACAAGAGTCCCACTGCTGTCAATGCAGCTCAGGAGAGTAAATAGGAAACAGTTATTGTAGAAACACTAAATCATAAGGAGAGTATTCAAGAGCCTGTGACAGAGAAAGCTGCACAGTTTATTACTGGACTTGGAGGCAAAGAGAAATAAACCTCCTGGCTGGGAGTGGGGTGTGGATCTGCCTGGACAATCCGTGTGTCCGGGAGGTTGGGAGAGCTGCTGGGGAAGCCCTGGGCTGACCTGAGCTCCTGCTCAGGCTCCAGCTATGAAGGACACCACACACAGAGAACACATCACACACTCTTTGTTATATAGAAAGCACCAAACCAGCCCTTTGACAGGAACTGGACCCACAAGAGCAGCAGCAGAATTTCAGAGCAGGTGTGAGATTGAAGGAAGGCTCAGAGATGTTTGTAAGGAGAACAGAGGAGCTGAGGCACAGATGTACTCATTGGAGCTGACATACTTGTTCCAAATTTGCAGTACTGATCAAAGGGTTGGCAGGGAAAAACATCCCAGAATTTCTTCTCCCCTGTAAATTAGCAAGCTTCCCTCATTCCGTTGTACTTGATTGTTTGTGGGAAATGCCCTTTATAGCAAATAGGAAGAACACTGAATAAAATTATCAGAATAACGCTGTCTGTCAACTCTCGCCTTTCCCAAGGCTGATAAAAATAAAAGTGTTTAGCATATATAGATCACTGGAGCATATTAGAACTGTGAATTTTGGTTTATCTACAGACTGTCCCTTTAAAGAGGCAGCTGAGAGCCCCTGCACTTTGAATAAAGCCTCCAGGAGCATATTGAAACAAATCTCTACACCACCCTTCGGAATTCAATCTGTTCCAAGTCAGGGCGCAAAAGAACCTTCTTATTTTCCTGGTGCCTAGAGAGAGTTCAGCACAGGGCCAAAGGAGAAATGGTTAGAAATATTAAAAAGGGAGAGGAAATAAAAAAAAAAAATAAAAAAGGGAAAAACTCTCAGGAGAGCAGATCCTAGAAATACTGACGTTTAAAGGCTGAGAATTGGCAGACATCCAAGTAACACAGTGGAGAGACAGTGGGGATTGCAAGGAACTGGCAGGCAGACAGCATGGGAGATGCCAAGTGAGAGCTCACAAAGAGTGAAATGAGTCAGAACCTAGAGAAGGAGATGTGAGAAAGAAAACTCAGCACAAGGGAGAAGGAGGGAAAGGAGACACGATCCAGGACTTGCAGCTTCAAAACGCCAGACAGAAATAGCTGAAAAACCCCAGTTCTCCAGATTCAGTTTGGGTTTGGCAGAGAAAGGCAACAGCCCGGGGTGATGGGGCACACAGAGAAAAGCAATGCAGGGAACCGGGATAAAGCAGGAGTCCAGAGAGGCAATGGAATCGAGGCAATGGAATCTCTCCTGGGGAGGTGCAGGTTTCTGTGACCACTTCTCTCCTTATCTCCAGGCTTTGCTATGCAAAGCGAGGCAGGGCTGCAGCAATGCTGCTGGAGGGAGGGAAGAGCAGATTTAACAGGAATGCATTCCTTTGGAAATTCTCTTGGCTTCATCGGAGAGTTCAGAAAACCTCCAAGTTTAAACTCCATATGAAAGTTGTGCTGGACATGACTCTCAGCCAGTCACGGCTTTGTTTCTGTCCCTACCTGCTTGCCACGGCTAAGGAACAGAGCCTTGCCTGCTAAGACAAGGCAGAGCCCTTGTTTCAAGGGATTTAAATCTAAAAGAATGTGCCACTTGCTTTGCAATCTCTGCAGCATCTGCTCTTCAGCTGTGACCTGGGCACAGGGGCAGCACACGGGTGCTCTGTGCTGTGGCTCACCCGAAATCTTGAGCAAGTTCCAGTGCACTCACCTTCCCTCTTTAGGCTGTGACCTCAGTGCCCCGTAACCTGAAGTCACTAGACAAGGATACTGAATCCTTACCCTGAAATAATCAGTGCAATCTCTTTATTATTCGTGCTCACTAATTTTGATTAGTGAGCTGTAATCAGCCCCAGCAGCACTGCACACGGACACACACACACATCCAACACAAACCACTCAGTTCTATCCCAGCACCTTCACTACCTTCTCCCTTCACACCCATTTTCCCTTTCCATGCAAAGGTGTTGTTTTACCATCAGCATCTCACACACAATTGCGCTGGAATCACTCTCTAAGCAGCAATTGGGGTAGACAAGTGAGTGTGTGGGTGGGCCTGGAGGAGGCAGGAGGGCTGCTCTGGGCTCCCCAAGCTCGCTGAGCTCACAGCTCAGTGTGACAGACCCAGTGGGTGGGTGTCAGACTGCTCAGACCTGTCAGAGGTAAGGCCTTAACACCGGGGAGCTGCTGAGGATGAGGAGCACCCGAGAAGTGAGCTCTGCACTCGCAGGTTTCACTGGCACATTTACCTGAACCTCAGGCACTCAGGCTAGCAGTGCTGCCACCCAAACCTTGGGGGATCAGGACACCTGCAAGCACTCGCTGTCCCCTTTCTCATGTGGAACACCAGCTCTGTGCCAGCCTGAGCACACCCAGAGATGCACACTCAGAGCATCCACGGAGACAGGAAACCCAAAGCTGTTACAGAATAGCCACCAGCTGCTATGTGTGGTGCTGTTCTCATTCCATACACAACATAATGAATGTGGCTGTAACAAAATCATGAGAACAAAGGAAATTTTTTAAAGAACATTTTTCATGATTAGTTTTGATATTTCAGGGGAAAAAAACCTCCCACCCTTTTGTGATTTTTTTTTTTTTTAGAAAATTTGAAGTGATTTAGAATTTTTAGAGTGTTCTCAAACACTTCAGACTGTAGCAAGCTGTCCACAGGGTTGTTGTAAGGAATAACCAATATCATACATCTGATATTCACTGTACAAAACAACCAGCCCAAAGGTTGGCTGGTTATCTGGCCCCATCCTGGGAGCTAAGACACAGAGAGGGGCACATTGATGTCCTGTTTGTAACTGCAGCTTTTTCACCCTCCATATCCAGGTCCTGAACCAGGACCTGTCCAGGCTTAAAACTGGTCAAGTGAGGGATCCCCCAGCCCAGGTTCTGGCAGGCTCCAGAATCATTTCCCCATCATTGGATTTGTTAAGAACTACACAGAGCAGTACAATGGAACTCACCCAAACCCCAAACCAAAGTCACTGTGGCACACAACAGGCTGGTGAGCTGAGGTGGATTTGGGACATCTGCACCAAACACCTCAGGGACAGGGAAGCACAGGGCCCTCCAAATCATAATCACAGCTTCAGGAAAGGCAAAGGCTCTGGGACTTTTACTGCTTTTGGTGAAAACTAAATAAAGGCAGTAAAGCTCTCAAAAGAACAGAAAGCTCATGGCAGAGTGTGGCCTCACATGTTTATCCCATGTCTCCAGAAGCACTCGGAGCATGTGCCATGTGGAAAAGCAAGCCAATCAGCTATTTTTAGGCTCACTTGATTCAACACATGGGCTGAATTCTGTTAGAAGTAACGACCTTCTCATGTAGTTATTGCAAGTGCCACTAGACAGAGCTGTTCATCTGATTTCTAACCCCAGAAATATTCATGAGCACAGCGATGTGCTAGAACTCCAAGAGGAGTTTGTATTACAGACTCCTTCAGAGAAGTGGCACATGCCTGTAACAACTGCCTGGCGTGTGCAGCCAGGGTGTAGCTTTGGCACACACTATAAATAATCTCACTGGAGCTGAGAGCTGCATCTGCCCCTTAGGATTTCTCTGCTCACTCACCAAGAGCAAGTGATAAAGAGATGACAGATGAAAAAAAAAAACACCTGTTTTTTCTTGGTTAAACTAGAGTGTATGTGTTGAACATAAGAACACACCTGGAGATCTAAAAGTGCCATGCCAAGTCCCTGACTGGAGTAACTGTCAAAGACGTTTTACCAGAATGTGGGAAAGGCTCAAACAGCAGTACCTTTGGAAAACAGAGAACTTTTCATTCCAGGTAGGGAACGTGCATTCAGACAGTCCTTAAGGGAGTGCTGGACTGGACTCGGTGATTAGAACAATGCAGGTTGTTCAAACCCAGTACTGCAGTTAATCAATGCAGGTTGTTCACACCCAGTACTGCAGTTAATCAATGCAGGTTGTTCACACCCAGTATTGCAGTCAATCACTAGGTAATGCCTGACCGTGGCTGGTGCAGGATTGCTCAGTCCCTCCCACCAGGTAATGCAGAAATCACTCAGGAACTTAAAAGCTTGGAGCTGTGCTCGACAGAATCAAATTATCTGCTCTTTTCTGATAAATTCTGATAAAACCACATTTTCTATAAAGAAAAACAAGCCATCGTTTCGGGAGGACGCAGAGAGAGATCAGCATTAGCACTGGTTCTCCCGGGTTCGCACCCTGATTTGCATCACAGGCAACCCGAAGCAGGAATTTCTGGAATTTCTGCAGCAGTATCTGCAGCCTTCATTTCCCCTTGTGCTTGGAGTTAACCAGCTGTGCAGGCACAGCCAGCCCCAGGCCATCGGCACAGAGCAGGGCTGGCGGAGCACTTTCCAAGGTGTCACTTCGTGTCCCTGGCTGCTCCCGGCTGTTGAGGTTCAGGTTTCTGTGCCAGGCAGGGAGTGCTGGGCAGGTCACGGGCCCTGCCGGGCAGGGACCCTCTAAGGATGTGCAAAGGCCACAACAGGGCTGAAACTGCCCACGAGTCACACCTCAGGCCCTTAGTTAATGTCCTTATTGCTCAAGAACATGCCTGGGGCTCTTTTTTCTCGCTTACTCAGCTAACTCTGATTTTGTCAGTCCTTGCGCTGGTCCCACACTGGTGTTTCCCGCAGGGAGCTGCTCTCCCCCAGCCACCCTCCTGTCACACTACATCATGCTCCGCAATGACTGGAGGTGAGATAGAAGCCCGCAGGCTGCCTCGGGGTTCCGTAGCCTCCTGCACAATCACGCAGGCGGTGGATGCAGGGTTTGGTTTTGCTCCGTCAGCACCATCCCTGCCCAAAGCCCGGCCGTGGCAGCCCGGAGCTGCTGTGCAGGCACGGCTGGTTCAGAGCGAGGAGCACGGCTGGAGCAGGGGCAGCTCCTGCTCTCTGCCCATGGCACACAGGGCTGAGCCCCTGCTCTGCTCTCTGCCCATGGCACACAGGGCTGAGCTCCTGCTCTGCTCTCTGCCCATGGCACACAGGGCTGAGCTCCTGCTCTGCTCTCTGCCCATGGCACACAGGGCTGAGCTCCTGCTCTGCTCTCTGCCCATGGCACACAGGGCTGAGCTCCTGCTCTGCTCTCTGCCCATGGCACACAGGGCTGAGCCCCTGCTCTGCTTTCTGCCCATGGCACACAGGGCTGAGCTCCTGCTCTCTGCTCTCTGCCCATGGCACAGCAGGGGCAGCTCCTGCTCTCTGCCCATGGCACACTGAGCTGAGCTCCTGCTCTCTGCCCGTGGCACACAGGGCTGAGCTCCTGCTCTGCTCTCTGCCCATGGCACACTGAGCTGAGCCCCTGCTCTCTGCCCATGGCACAGCCTGGCTGAGCTCCTGCTCTGCTCTCTGCCCATGGCACACTGAGCTGAGCCCCTGCTCTCTGCCCATGGCACACAGGGCTGAGCTCCTGCTCTGCTCTCTGCCCATGGCACACGGGGCTGAGCTCCTGCTCTGCTCTCTGCCCGTGGCACACAGGGCTGAGCTCCTGCTCTGCTCTCTGCCCATGGCACACCAGGCTGAGCTCCTGCTCTGCTCTCTGCCCATGGCACACGGGGCTGAGCTCCTGCTCTGCTCTCTGCCCGTGGCACACAGGGCTGAGCTCCTGCTCTGCTCTCTGCCCATGGCACAGCAGGGGCAGCTCCTGCTCTCTGCCCATGGCACACCGGGCTGAGCTCCTGCTCTGCTCTCTGCCCATGGCACACTGAGCTGAGCTCCTGCTCTCTGCTCATGGCACACCAGGCTGAGCTCCTGCTCTCTGCCCATGGCACACAGGGCTGAGCTCCTGCTCTGCTCTCTGCCCATGGCACACAGGGCTGAGCTCCTGCTCTGCTCTCTGCCCATGGCACACAGGGCTGAGCTCCTGCTCTGCTCTCTGCCCATGGCACAGCCAGGCTGAGCTCCTGCTCTGCTCTCTGCCCGTGGCACACAGGGCTGAGCTCCTGCTCTGCTCTCTGCCCATGGCACACAGGGCTGAGCTCCTGCTCTGCTCTCTGCCCATGGCACACAGGGCTGAGCTCCTGCTCTCTGCCCATGGCACACTGAGCTGAGCTCCTGCTCTGCTCTCTGCCCATGGCACACTGAGCTGAGCTCCTGCTCTGCTCTCTGCCCATGGCACACAGGGCTGAGCTCCTGCTCTGCTCTCTGCCCATGGCACACAGGGCTGAGCTCCTGCTCTGCTCTCTGCCCATGGCACACTGGGCTGAGCTCCACCTCCTGCCCTGGGCAAAGTGCAGGGCCACGGCCCAGCCACTAGCACATAAACCAGGGTCATTTAGTAGTTGCAATTTCCAGAACTAATTAGTGCTGTAAAGCTTTGAACTCAGTGGCATTTCTTGCACCTATGGCCTCCTCACTGAATTTTGAAAGAATTGAGGGGTTGGTCATATCCACGTGGAGATTAGAAAAAGGGAACTATGATCCCTTTGTCAGTTCCTCTGATGATCTCTGGACATTGGCAAAGGACTAGGCAGGTTTTGAAGATGTGTAAGGCAGAAAGAACACCAGCAGGTGTGTAAGTGTGTAGGAAACGCTCCAAGGAAGATTCAGACATGGATACAACAGCCCAGAGGTTGAGTACCCGTGTTCCCCTTTGGAGGTTGGAGAGGCTGGAGAGGTTGAAGAGGTTGGAGAGGTTGGAGGGTGGCACCGTGGTGAGGTCACTAGGGCTCTGGGGGCACCCAGTCGCTTTGGCCAAAGGACCTGGAGGTCACTCACCCTCAGATCGCACCGTGACCCTTCTCTCTGCAGAGCCGACCCGAGCTGAGCCGAGTTAAATCACAGCTCGGTGTCGCAGCTCCTCGTTTCCACAACTGCTCTTGGTGGATCCGTTTCTCAATCCCACCACAAAGTGGCAGTGCAGCAATTGCCATCCACTCCCGAGGAAGAACTGGTGACACTGCCTTGCACTTCCGTGAGCCATTTCGACGGAAGTTTTCCTGCCTCATTTCCACGGCAGAAACCTCTTGCATTTTTTCTGCTTAGTCCTTCTACCAACTTCTGCCTAAACTGAACTAACAAAAAGCAAAATGATCTATTTCCTTTAGCAGAAACAAAAAGTATCAGAGATGCCAGTTGAAGGGAAACAGCTCAGGGAGAAAACCAAGAACAGGGATATTGAGTTGGAATATAGAGAGTCCTTCAAAATCTCAAGCATTTTCTTCCTCTGAAGACTGAATGGTTTGGGCCCACTGAAACTCTTGAAAAGATCTCCATTAAAGTTAGTGTCAGATAAAGCTGTATATAATGATATACATTTTATTTCTATAATGATGCCTTTGTCCTCATTCCTGTCCAGTTTCAAGGCTATAACAGAGCTGTCTGCTGGCCAGCAGTGCCAGGTTTATGGCAGTTTGGAGCCACTGGAACATCCCTGGGGGATTTACCCCCTTGCAGCTCTCCTCAGAGAGGCCAGCTCCCCTGCCTGCATGCAGACACGCTCTGTTGCCACAGCCAGGATTATCTTTTTGGCTTGGTTCACACGCTCCTCTGCTGCCTTCCTTACTGTGGGTAGCTGGAGATAGATCTGGCTCTGGCAGTGCTGCCCGGGCAGCTGGCAAACCCCTTCCCCAGCAGCCTGCAGTTACCGGCTCCCTCTCATCACAGCACCGCTCTGGGATGATTTGTTACACCGAAGTGCTGCTGCTCTCAGCAGCTGGCAGCCCTGTCTGGCAGCTGGAGCCAGCTCTCCTTGTGGGGTGGTGCTGTCAGGGCTTGGCTTGGGGACCCCAGCCAGGCAAAGTCGTGCTCCAAGACCTAATCCCTCTGCAGTCACCAGGAAATACCCCCCAGCAATGGAGTGAGAGCTAAAGGAACTAAGGATGGAATGGAGAAAAGGGACAGAAAGGGGAAGGCAGACACTCTTGGGAAACCCTTACTATTGGAAATGGTCTAAAATTAGTGTGAGACTGAGAGAATGAAGGAACCAAAAGAGCTCATCAGCACAGTGCCACAGATTTCATGCTCATCACATTTTTCCAATGTGTCAGCTTGCTCTGAACAATACGAGCTCATCTTTGAATTCATCTGGGGTGCAGCACATCAAAATTTTTCAAAATCACCAAGTGAAAATTCCCGAGTGTTTGAGAGAGAAGACTTTGTGTGGGCTCACCCTCCCGTGCTGCTGCTGGAATAGAGACACAAAGGGAGCAGCTCGGTATGAATGATTCCTAAGCTGGAAACCAAAAGGGCCAATAACCAGGAGAGGGGGACAGGGAGGCAGACTGTTATCACTGAACTCTCTTGGGCAAGAGTGAAGCACTACTGCATGTTGCACTATTTCATTCTGTCAGACACCCCTGTGAGATGGACACCACTGCACATGTGAGCACGGTGCAGGTGAGAAATGTCACAGACTCCCTGCTGCACCCTGCGCTGTAAGAAAACTTGTCTGCCTTGACACATAACGTGGCCTTGCTTGGGTAATAATTTGACCTAAATAGTACAGAAAAATCAAGTAATTGATGAGCCAAATAGATCTGTTCTTGGCAGGTGTTTTGCCATCCTGGGTTGTCGTGTGAAATTCAGGGTCTGTGGAGCCGAGCAAACCTTAAACCTTCTGCTCTTCACCAATCTGCCTTCTTCCACACTGGTGTTCTTTTGGTTGGAGAAGCAGGGAGGGACTGTGGCTCCTGGGGGCCTTCCCTCAGCACCAGGCACACACTGACTTTTGGAATGTCTCGTTTGTAACTACCATCCTTTGCCTCCCAAACAGGGAAGATATTCCATGGATCTACGGCTCTATGTCCTCTGAAATTCTTGCAGTTGGAAGTGCAGTAAAATGCAAAGAGCTTCAGGAACTGAATGGCATCCACTGGTGCTGGGGCAGGGGAGCTGGGAATAGCACCCATGGGAGCAGAGCCCTCTCCAGCAGCAGCTGTTCTGGCATGACCTGCCCAAGGCTGGGATTCCTGTGGGACATGCACAAGAAGAGATGATTTCTGTTCCACCTTCTCTTGGCAGCCTGGAGATCAGCACTTTAAAACTTGGGCTGTCTCAGATCTGTCTGGAGTGGGCTGTGTCATCTCTTAGTAGCAGCAGGGAGATGGGACCAGGCACTGAACAGAGCAGGGAAGAGGTGCCAGAGCAAAGATACATCAGTGAACATCCCTGTGCCCCAGTGCCACGGGCTCACAGGGTGGGACACTGGGATGGCTCAAGGCCTGACACGTTGCATTGATGAGGCTTTTTGGTGATGCTGTAAGGAACAAGGGATCTTGGGGTCCTTCTCAAGGGCAGTTCTGCCTGTGACAGTCCAGCAGCCACGGTGCTGTCAGACCAACACGGCAGGGAAAAACTTCCAGACACTCTGTGCAAGTGGAGGCTGCAAGGACAGAGCCCCAGGGAGGTCAGGACAGGAGATGAGACAGGGAAGAGGAGCTTTGGGGAGGCTCTGAGCTGACATCAAAAGCTGCTCTCATTCAATATGCTTCAAAGCCACTGGTATTCACTTAGTTTTTAATTGGAATGGAAAAAGCAATGTTATTTTTGCTTTCTATTGCTTTGTTACACTTGCCATCTAACTTGATTCATGGTAATCCTCTTACCACAGCCATCTGCCAATTTGCAGTCAATTACTCAGACGTGCTGAGCCCCTCTGGTTGCACCAGAATGTTAATCTGAAGCATCTTGCCTGCTTCCCATCCATCCCAGCAGTGTGTGCCCTGCTGGTCACTGCTGAACAGTCCCCAACATGGACCAAAGCTGGACAAGGCTTTGCTTTTCATGTATCAAGAATATTTTATCCTTCCATTCTCAGAGATTAGGCAGATCTTGGCATGTATTACTCTGATTTTTCAGCTGAGGTTAAATGTATTTTTAGATACAACATATTCTACATTTCATGTGCATCCTTTTGCTTTATTTGTTTTCTCCATATCATTGCAGAGCAAGGTGGATTTCCAAAGCTTTGAAGACAAAAATGAATAGTGCTATGGATGTTCAAACTGTCCAGGCAGTTAATGAACATGCAGATCCACTCCTAAAGTTCAGGACCAGCTGTGTCTCCCTCATTTGGAGAGACAGGATAGGACTTACACCCCTAGAGTAGTGGGAAAGGGGTTTTGTCACCAGCAGCTGAAGACAGCTTGGAATTGCTTGAACCTTCTAAAGAAAAATAGGACTTTTCTCATGTCAAAACATGGCTCAGACTTTGCTGCTGCTGAAGCCAATGGGTTCCACATGAAGGGCCTTCAGAGTGGAGTGTGAGGGCTGTCCTGTGCAGCAGGGAGCCAAGAGCAGGGCTGACATCTGGGCTGAGCTGGGAGGGGACAGCAAACTCATACTGGAATATCTGTCTGTGTTCCTGCAGAACCAGAAAGCAAGGACAGCTGTGACACAGGACTCAGGCCTGCAGGGCACACACCCACCTCTCTCTGTTTGGCTTTTGTATTGGAACTCTCTTGGTACAGGGTGGTGCAAAGCAGCCTGGCTTAGTGCTCAGGCACCACTGAAACCCCAGGGACAGTGGCATGGACCCATCCCCAGCTACACTCCCAGTCCAGCCTGCCAAAGGAGTGCTTGGGGATCCAAAGGGAGCAGGCAGCTCTGGCCCAGCATGCAGGATAAACTGGAGACTTTGGTTATGTCTTTGTCTGTTGTTCCAAAGGCGAGTGATTCTGTTCCAAGCACTATCCAGAGATGCTGCCTGACACAGGGAGGTGGGACTGATCCTTAGCAGCCTCCCACCAGCTTTGGCCAGGGAGTTCTCTTCCCAAAAGCATTCCTCCCCTAATGAAGCCATTGCTAACCCACAGCAAATCGAATGGAGCAGGCAGGAGTGCCCAAGAGGCTGAACAGGAGCTGCTGCCCAGTTTTAATTCAGGAGGGATTATTGACACACCAGGGCTGCCTAAATGGCTTAACAGGCCTGAGGCCACACAACCCTCCTGCTCCTTGGAACACTCTGAGTCCTACACAGATGCACACTGTGGGACTGTCAGGGCCAGAGGGGGAGTAAGGAAACAGCACGTGTTCTCCAGCTGGAATGTTGAAATGCTCTTTGTCTTCCTCTGAGACACACGCAGGTTAACTTCAGCTGATGACAGATCTCTCATGCAAATACTGCTCCAGATAACATGGAGCCATTATATTTACCCTGCCTAAACACAGGAACAGTCTTAAAATCTCATCCCCGCAATTGGGACTTAAACGTGTTAACTTTAAATAAATAAACAAGGCACAAAATTTGAACCTGCTGCCACAGGCTATTGACAGCCTTCCCTAAAGAAGCCTCCCAGAGCCCTGAGGGGTGACACCTCAGGGAGCAGCTGGCCCAGGTCAGGCTGTCTGTGACCTCACAAAGCTACTCAGAAATGAGCTGGCTGCAAAGCCAAGTGCCATGCACAGACTGTTTGCTAACCATCTAGCAGGGAGTTAAGAGTAGTACAGACACAGAAAGTTCATGTCTTCATGAGTTACTGGAGGCTCCCCACATGTTGGAGAGGAAACAAAATGGACCTTACAGACATTCAGCCCCATTTTTGGTGGAGCTGTGGTCTGGGTATGGTGGTTCCAGGGGAACAACCAGTGCTTTGAGAACCTGCTCTGTGCTCCTCAGGCTCACAGAACTCATGTACCTAAACTTTAAATGAGCCTTTTTGGTTGGGAAAGGGAATGGGAAAGCTGTATTTGTCATCAAATTAACAATAATCTCCGAATCCAAATTGCCAACAAAATATTTTGGAATGACTCTTCAGTGGTGATTGAATGTCCCAGGGGAATGAGGTATTCAGTTTGCTGAGTGGCACATGAGGCTTTATCATAACAATATCTGCAATAACAATTGCTGTCATGTTGGTCATAAAGAAACACTAAACACAGGAGGAAAAGCCCAGTGAATTTCTGGAAGACTTGAGCATCTGACTTTTCATTTCTCCACCTATAACATCATGTCCCCAGGAAACCTGGATTTTGCAAGTAGCTCATTTTACCAGAGGAACAGCCTGCCACCACGAAATGCACTGTTCATTAAATGTCTTCACCAGTGCTCAGTGAAATCAAAGACAGAATTCCCACTGACTTCAGTGGACAGGATTGTGCTCCACAGCCTGATCCAAACACAACAAAAGCCAAGAGAAGGTACTTATTGATTTCAGCAGACTTCAGGTCAGGTCAGGATCTCAACCATTCATCACTGTACATAAGGGAGTTCTGCTATTAAAATGGAAATGAAATATCTTCCCCCTGTATTATCAGGGGGAAGTCATGGCATAATTGATGAAAAGACAAGTCAAAAAACTATGTTGTCTTTCAGTGAGGAGGAATGTTATCTTGGAACCCAAAACTCCAACATGAAACATCCATGGGCAAAGCACTTGCAAAGAAACTCAGTACTAATCATATGCTAAAAAGAAACAGCAATAAGGACCAGCCCCCTCCTTGCTGACTCAGATAGGACACTGTGCTGAGGATGCCACAGTATTTATTTCATGCTTAACTGCCACATAGAGCTGTCACCTAAATAAGCATCTTCTAAGCAACTGAATGTCTCTGCACTCAAGTGCTTTGTTGGGGGAATGGCTGAATAAGGAATTCCAGAACCAGAGGTACTACAGTGTGAAAGGAACTACAACAGGAAGAATGAAGAGCTAGGTAATGAGCAGGAATATGGGGCTACATCCCAGCACTTCACTTTTTCTGATACTGTATCTTCCATCATATTTTATCAAATATAATACAAATTTTAACTTATCCTACAGCTTTTCATAAAGGACCAGTATAATGTAATGTGGACTGATTGTGTCTGACAGTCACAAAGGGGAGGGACTCTCCAATCTGCAGCATTTGCCTCTCAATAATACTGTTGTGTTTGCCGCTCCGTCTCCACCACTCCCCAGTCACTTGTGTCCAGAGACTGGGGCAGCAAATCATGGAGGTTTTAAAAGGAACCAGCACAGAAAACAAAATTCTTACCAAAATTACTTGGTCTGTCATGTGAACTTGTGCTCTCTAATTGCTGTGTAGGTTAACCCTTTGTCACTGCACTGTCCCATCCAGGGTGGGACTGTGATGCACTGCTGTCACTGTGCCAGGCTCAGCCTGTCTCACTTTGGGGTATTTGCATTCTAACTCAGCCCACACACACCAAAAGCCCATGTTCTGATCCATGGCCAGGGGACACAGCTCTCCACAAAAACATGCACCCCGTGCCCTCTTCACATGGGGACACAGTGACAGAACCCCATGAGAGAGGGGCAGCAAAGCTGCTGCTGGAGCTGCTCTGCCTGACCAGCACAGAGCACAGACAGGAGCTCCCAGCTAATGGAAAAGTTCATTAGCAACAGGAACTGGGTTAGATTAATTTCTTCATAACACTGATTGACTTGGACAGCACATTTCACTAACATTTATGCTGCAGGGAAACATAATTATGATTTCCCTGAGTGACAGGATTAGATGACACAAAACATGTAATCAAATTTTGAAAGGGCATATTAATCCTGTAATTGTTTGATAATTCCTTGCCAGTGTTATTTGAGCTGTTTGATATATCCAATGAAATGAAGATCTGAAGTTGCATCTCTAAACGCCATTCACAGGACATTCTTGCATTTCATATATCACCGTTTCCACTGCTTGCAGATGATAACCTGGAGCTGTAGATGGCTGGCTCTGAGCTCCGAGCTCCTGCCATGAACTTGGCCTGGGTTTGCTGCCATGGAAATAGTCACCTGCCAGACACTGTCTGAGATGCCCCAGGGCACCTTCTGATGTGCTCTGCGCCACCAAAGCTTTAACTCCACTACAGCCTTTGTGTGTTTGGCTCTGACATTGATTAAAGGCACAACTTTGTCGCAGCTGAAGGGACTCCTGATTCTTAGAGCTGAAGGTATTTTCCACCAAGTGGCTCAAAGGAGGATGTGACTGAGTGGCAGAGGTTCAGATGCCTGTGTCCTCTCAAGGTGCAGACAGACGTGTCTCCTCACTGCTTTGATTTGTAACAAAAGCATTTGTGACTACAGGAGAAGGATGAAGAGAAATCTAAATGCAGGCAGGATTTAACAAGCTCTGAGGCCACAAACCAGCACACAGTTCTCACTGTGCACTGGGGAAGGATGGCTGCAGAGAGAGATTTCTGCCACAACCTGCCCTCCACACATCAAACTCAGTCCATATCATCACCAAATTGGAGCTGAGAGACACCGGCCACGGCAAACTCCATGGGCTCTTTGTATGGCCTGAGCTGCACACAACAGTGCTTCTGACTTGGCTGTAGTTCAGTATTAACGCAAAATGAGAATTTATTAAAGACAACTACAGAATAATTGATCAGGTTCATGTCTCCAAGGTCAATTCATGCCTGATGGCAGCTGTCAGGTCAGACTGGCCGCAGCTGGGGCAGAACAAAGCCAGCAGGGATGCCCGGAGGAGGCAATGCGGCTGAGGATTCCCTTTGTGCCGACTCTGCCCAGCTGCTCCGGGATGCAGGGACACAGGGGGGCCCCGGGGAGCCGGGCAGGGCCGGGCAGGGCTGGGCAGGAGCTGCTCCCTCCTTCCACCGCCTCACAGCTGTGCAGCGCCCCGCGGTTCGGCCACCCTGGCCGGGCCCCTGTGCCGGGGCATCCCAGATCTCTGCAGCCCTGCACACACCTGAGGGCACTGCCCAGCTCCCAGCCTGGAGCACTGTTCACATGTCAGGGCATCCCAGATCTCTGCAGCCCTGTGCACACATCTGAGAGCACTGCCCAGCTCCCTGGAGCACTGTTCACATGTCAGAGCATCCCACATCTCTGCAGCCCTGTGCACACCTGAGGGCACTGCCCAGCTCCCTGGAGCACTGCTCACATGCCAGGGCATCCCAGATCTCTGCACACCTGAGGGCACTGCCCAGCTCCCCTCCTGGAGCACTGTTCACATGTCAGAGCATCCCAGATCTCTGCAGCCCTGTGCACACTGACCAGGCACTGCCCAGCTCCCAGCCTGGAGCACTGCTCACATGTCAGAGCATCCCAGATCCCTGCACACACTTCAGGGCACTGCCCAGCTCCCTGGAGCACTGTTCACATGTCAGGGCATCCCAGATCACTGCACACCTGAGGGCACTGCCCAGCTCCCTGGAGCACTGTTCACATGTCAGGGCATCCCAGATCTCTGCACACACTTCAGGGCACTGCCCAGCTCCCTGGAGCACTGTTCACATGTCAGGGCATCCCAGATCTCTGCACACACTTCAGGGCACTGCCCAGCTCCCTGGAGCACTGTTCACATGTCAGAGCATCCCAGATCTCTGCACACCTGAGGGCACTGCCCAGCTCCCCTCCTGGAGCACTGCTCACATGTCAGAGCATCCCAGATCTCTGCAGCCCTGCACACACCTGAGGGCACTGCCCAGCTCCCTGGAGCACTGCTCACATGTCAGAGCATCCCACATCTCTGCAGCCCTGCACACACCTGAGGGCACTGCCCAGCTCCCTGGAGCACTGCTCACATGTCAGAGCATCCCACATCTCTGCAGCCCTGTGCACACTGACCAGGCACTGCCCAGCTCCCTGGAGCACTGTTCACATGTCAGAGCATCCCAGATCTCTGTGCACACTTCAGGGCACTGCCCAGCTCCCAGCCTGGAGCACTGTTCACATGTCAGGGCATCCCGGATCTCTGCACACACTTCAGGGCACTGCCCAGCTCCCTGGAGCACTGTTCACATGTCAGGGCATCCCAGATCTCTGCAGCCCTGTGCACACCTGAGGGCACTGCCCAGCTCCCTGGAGCACTGTTCACATGTCAGGGCATCCCAGATCTCTGCAGCCCTGTGCACACATCTGAGAGCACTGCCCAGCTCCCTGGAGCACTGTTCACATGTCAGAGCATCCCACATCTCTGCAGCCCTGTGCACACCTGAGGGCACTGCCCAGCTCCCTGGAGCACTGCTCACATGCCAGGGCATCCCAGATCTCTGCACACCTGAGGGCACTGCCCAGCTCCCCTCCTGGAGCACTGTTCACATGTCAGAGCATCCCAGATCTCTGCAGCCCTGTGCACACTGACCAGGCACTGCCCAGCTCCCAGCCTGGAGCACTGCTCACATGTCAGAGCATCCCAGATCCCTGCACACACTTCAGGGCACTGCCCAGCTCCCTGGAGCACTGTTCACATGTCAGGGCATCCCAGATCACTGCACACCTGAGGGCACTGCCCAGCTCCCTGGAGCACTGTTCACATGTCAGGGCATCCCAGATCTCTGCACACACTTCAGGGCACTGCCCAGCTCCCTGGAGCACTGTTCACATGTCAGGGCATCCCAGATCTCTGCACACACTTCAGGGCACTGCCCAGCTCCCTGGAGCACTGTTCACATGTCAGAGCATCCCAGATCTCTGCACACCTGAGGGCACTGCCCAGCTCCCCTCCTGGAGCACTGCTCACATGTCAGAGCATCCCAGATCTCTGCAGCCCTGCACACACCTGAGGGCACTGCCCAGCTCCCTGGAGCACTGCTCACATGTCAGAGCATCCCACATCTCTGCAGCCCTGCACACACCTGAGGGCACTGCCCAGCTCCCTGGAGCACTGCTCACATGTCAGAGCATCCCACATCTCTGCAGCCCTGTGCACACTGACCAGGCACTGCCCAGCTCCCTGGAGCACTGTTCACATGTCAGAGCATCCCAGATCTCTGTGCACACTTCAGGGCACTGCCCAGCTCCCAGCCTGGAGCACTGTTCACATGTCAGGGCATCCCGGATCTCTGCACACACTTCAGGGCACTGCCCAGCTCCCTGGAGCACTGTTCACATGTCAGGGCATCCCAGATCTCTGCAGCCCTGTGCACACCTGAGGGCACTGCCCAGCTCCCTGGAGCACTGCTCACATGCTGCTGCTAACACCCATCACTCTGGGGTTTGCCACTTTCACATTTACAAATGCCTGTGGACTCTGCATGCAGCGCCCAGACTCAGAGCAGTTCTGTGTGATGGGGACTGAGAAACTGTTCAGATCTCAAGGGTTTGGGTATTTCTGACCTGGTAAAATGAAATTTTTGCTTCCATAAATTTTGAAGAGAGCTTTCTAGATGAACCTGAAATTCCATGTCAGCATGATGAGTTATACACTTCCAAGTACAGATCTGTCTGGATCCTTGAGGCCGACCTTATGGTTTTCATGGATTGCAGGTGATTAACATGCAAACTCCCTAATTCTGCTTGGAAAAGCCATCACAGGAATAACGTGGTATAGAACATATAAGGATTTATTTAGTCCCTCAAGTTCTTCACATATGTGAGCCAATGGAAGATGGAATAGAAGATTCCATAGTATGAACAGACTAAATAAAATGCAAATTGACTTTCCTAGATAAAAAATAAAATGTGTTGTGATTTTCAGATCAATGTGTGATTCCCATTAATGATGCAATAATAATAAATTAAATCCAGACAGAACTAGACAATGGCTGGAGAGGGGGATGTGGAGATGAGGCTGAGGCAGAGCTGGCAGCCCTTCCTCCTCCCAGGAACCATCTCTGGAGTGAGTGAATTTAAAATCGGAGTAGGCAGATAATGCAGGTGCACACGATGATTTCTGCCCTCTGAACAGAGACCACATTTTTTCCAAGCCACAGATTCTCTCCCACCAAAGACTTTTCTTCTCTGGCAGATGTTGAGCAGATGCTTTTTATTATAAACAGATGGGAAAGATTTTTCAATTACCGATTATTCAAAGTAATAAAGAGGCCTGTTGCCTAATTTAGAGATTATATTGAATGTGCATTATATTTATGCACATTAAAAATAACATTGAAATAGTATTATCAATCTGGATTAAAATTATCACTCCATTTGTCTATTTTGAAATGTTATCCTATTCCACTCCAGTCCAAGAGACTGGACCTGTCATCTGGACCTATCTGGAGGTGCAGATTCTGGAGGCATCCCAGGACTCTGATCTACAATTTCAGCTTCTGCAGGAGGATCTGTGAGGCAGCACAGCCAATAAACTGCATTTTCAGCACCACTAACTACAGTAATCAATATTAATTACATAAAATTTTTGAATTTATTTTAATAAGCTCTGCCGTGAGTGTGAAGAAGACACAGAGAGAGAGGGGAGAAGAGGTCACAAAACAATTAGAAAATGTCAGTCAAGGAGGAACTCCCTGTACCTTATTGACATTACCCAAGACACTCAGAAGGTCAGAGAGAAGGAAGCCAGAATTACCCAGTTTGGAAAATTCAGATGTTCCAAGTTTTCTTCATGTTGCCTCTTCCAAACATGTCAGATCTCAGGATCACATTGGTCCAACACTAAATGAAACCTTGTTTGTTCATTGACCTTGGTGATGGGGTGAAGAAAGAAGTGACTTTTCTATCAGGGGTATTTCTGTTTCTCCTGCACAATCCCCAGATAGCTCAGTGATTCTATAGAGCATATCCTACAGCACTGCCTTTTCCAAGCCTCTCCACAGAAAATCTTCCGTCTTAAAAAGTAACCCTCCAGCCTGGATAACACTCACAAGGATGAAGAACTAAAGCTTGTTCAGAAGCTAAATCAATAACAGGGGATTCATTTTACTTTCTCTGGTTTACCACTCTTGCATCTGTTATTGTTTGAAATATTTTGAAGAGAGGGGAATAAAAGAGGTGGTAGCTTTCCCTGTAACCTCACTAACACTCCTGTTACCATCATTCAATTATTTCAGTACTGTAAGGTTTTTACAGGCATTGAAAATTCCATGTATTCTCCCTCCCCCTAGTCGCTAGTGGGAGCAGAAGCTTTGTGTGACCGAAGCAAAATCACAGGGAGGGAGCAATTGTTCAGTGCCTGACCATTCCCATCAGTGCCTCCGGCAACTGCACTTGTTTGATTTTCAGCAGATTTCTTTTTCAAATAGTAAAACAAGAACAGATTTTCCTCTTAATTCCTGTTTGATTGTAGAGGGAATTCGTGTCAAAGGATATTCCTGGAGATTCAAATGAGCTGTTAGAAATGATGTCTCCTGAAGTGTTTAGAAAACATACAAACAATGTGCATTCTTTGGGATTCTTTGTCAGGGCAGATGCAACAATAGACCTCAGGAAAGATGAGCAGATGTTATTCTGCACACTCTTCATTTCAGAGGCTTTAGAAATTCATGAGGTCTTTTGTAGGTTTTATGACTCTTCTAATAACAGTGCAGCTGTTCCATTCAGAACCGAAACTTGTCTTCAGACGTTTACTTGCATCTGCAGATGTTGAAGGAATGGCCACATTTGACAGGTTTGCAAGATATTCTCTCCAAATGCAACCAGGCAGTGCCTGTAAATTCTGTCTTTCCCTCCTCCCATGCCCTGGATTCTGCTGTTCCATGGCTGGAATCCTTTGGTAATTCAGTGTTGCATTGCCTCCATCCCTTTGACATGGAGATCTCAAAGACAATTCAACTTTTCAGAATATTTCCACTTTCTACGTGGGCAGCATTATGATTATTTTCCAATTTCATGAAAACAACCATTGAAGCTGTCAACAACAGCACAGAAACTCATGTGCTGCCACACACGAGCGTGTTCTCATTATATTCTGGTCAGGCAAGACAAATCACATTGCAGATGGTTTCACTGGAAGACGTGGATTTGATCAGCAATTGCACCGTGCTGAGGCTGACTGGATTGCCCAGAGCCAAGCTGTTTTACACCAAACCTCCTCTGACAGAGCCACCATCCCTTCTGGGTTGTGAACGTCCAGATGGAAGATTTAGATCTTTGCTCATTCCGCATTTTTGTTGTCTCACCTTGCATCCATTCTAAATTCACTGATGGGTTTATTTAGCTCTTCATTTTCCTGCTAACCTTGAAAAATGTTGCTTACTCTTATTCACGTAGTAACTGCTGTAGCAATTGGATGGTCCCCAGAAAAAAAACCCAGATATTTTCAGTATTGTGCTGGGCTCCTCTCCAAAGTAGGACAGTACCTCACAAGCTTCTGTCTCTGCTCTATGGCTTGAAAATACCCTTCAGTTGCCTCTAGTGCTCCCTGAATGAGGCCAGTCATCCCTCTGGATGCAAAGCATCGGTGGTCATTCATCCAGCACAGGAACCACACAACAGAATTCCTTTGGTAGTATCAGCTTACTTTAACAACAGTGACATTTATTGAACCAAAAATATTTACAGTCTGCATCCAGTGTATTTATTGCTCAGATGAGAACTTATCTGCCTTTTGTGTTAAGTACTGGCAGTAGGAGTTTACAGGTAAGTACTCACTAATAAGTGTGAACTGAATTTAACATTCCTGAGCATAGAAGAGAGATGGAAGAAAACACACAATTCACTTAACAGGAAGAGTTGCTTTCAGGAAACTTGTGAGGGTAAACAGGCTTGGTTTTGCCATGAAAGACAAAATGACAGTTCTTCACTTGAAATAAGAGCAGAACTAACGCTGTAATTAGTGGCCTGTGGCAGCACTGAAGTCTGTGGAGAGTATCAGACTTGGGATGGGGTTAAGGTGATCTCAGTTCAGAGGAGGGACAGACCCTGAGGATAGAATGTGCCACAGAGCAATTAAAACAGTGGTTGTGCAGGTCCTGGCAGAATTTGAGTGTACAGACAAACGCACCGAGTGTCAGTGAATGAGAAATCTCACCCTGGATTTCCCCAACAACCTGACTTTCTGGAATTAAAAACCAAGGCAGCAAATGCACAGAGGAAGCCCTGGTTCCTGTGCCTCCCAGAGAAGGAAGCTTGGTCAGCCTGATGATTAAAAATAGAAGAAAGAAGTAGAACAACAGAAAAAGAATGAGCTGGTACTTCAGCTGGGGCCTGATCAAAGAGCTGAACTGAGTCTGGGCGCTGTCAGAGGGCAGATCCCCTCTCTTCCTTCCTTGCTGCCTCCCAGGGGCTCAGAGATGACTCCCACCCCGTGACACTCTCCCACCCTGCTGTCCCATGGGGGGTTGGCTTTGCTGCAGTTATCCATTAAAAACCAGGAAAAGCCAAGCTGCTCTGCAGGGAGGTGACACTGCAGGTCACAGCTACTCTGTGCAGCCTGGGCTCTGCTTCCAGCCTGTCAGAGATCCCTGTGCAGAGCCCACTGAGGACACCGTGTCCCAACAGCACTGCAGCCACAGAGATCCAGAGGAAATGTGCTAAAGCAGGGAGAGGAAATCTGACAACTAATACTTCCTATTTTCCTAGATCTTCTCCCCAGAGGAGCAAGCTGCCAGGTGGTGTGTTGGACTGTATTCCCAGCCGGGAATAGACTGACATGCTGCTATTTTGTGTTTCCCTCAATCCTGACGGATACTAGCTGAAGTGGTAACAATTCTGATTAACATTCACTTCATGATTGCAGAATAAAGGAAAACAGCTTTTCTTTCTCCTCTAAAGACAGTGCCTGCTCATTAGAGTTTGGGATGTCCATATGTTTTCCAAACTCAGACTGCAGCCCTGCATATGGAATTGCTGGTAATAGCTTTTACAACTAATTATTTGGAGATACTTAGGCTAATAAAATTATTTTAAAGAGCTATCCTGAGTTTGCCAGAGATATCTGACTGTGTCACTGAGGTGGGAGATGAACAGCTGAGCTGCCTCCTGGCGGGTCCCATGTAGGGAGCAGGAATTTGAGGAATGACACAAGTAATGGTTTCCAGTGATCAGAAATCTGTAACAGCTTTGTGCCCTTTCCTTTCCATGCCATCATCACCAAACACTTTGCAGCACTTGGAGAGGACAAAGTGAATACGTGAGCTTTCTGTTAAGTCCTGTCCATGAGGGAATCCTTCCAGATCCTCCTCTGGGAGGCAGAGCTGGTGCTCTCCTGCAGATCTACACTTGCTCCCTGCCTCCTCAGCCCTGGTGTGGCTGACGCACTCCTGCTTGTAACTGCTTCTTCCAGACACTCCAGGAAGTTCAGTGCTTGGAAGGAGAATGGTTCTAGAGAAGCCGAGACTCTCTTTCTTCAAGTACACTGGAAAATGTCTCACAGGCATTCTTCTCTGGATGGAGAACAGGACCCAGCCTGGATTATTCCGTTACGTGCGTGCAACTCGAATTTGTTACATAATTTAAAGGAGAATCTGAAGGCATCTCCTGGGAATAAGAGGATACTAGTCCATAAAATGGACTGGCAGTGTTTCAGTGATAATAGAAGGGGATTAACATCACCAAGAGGTTACACATTCAGCCTCTGACTCAAGTGAAAGTGAGAGAACACCACAAGCAGAAAGCTGTCAGCCAATCTACCACCAAAATGAGCACCAACCACATCAGATTACTTTTAAAATATCAGGGCCCCTTTAAAACAATCTCCCAAATCTGAAGCCAAGGAAAAAGAAGCGCCCAGCTGGGGCAGTTCAGCTCCTGCAGCTGTGGCAGGTGAGGCCTGGCCAAAGCCCTGGCACTGACTGCCCTGGGGTCCCCTCTTACCAGAGACAGATGCTACCACTGCCTGCCTGGGGGAAGCAGGACAAGAGAAAAGGGAAACTGAGAATCTCAAAAATGCCTTTTACTTATATATATATATAAAAAAAACCAACCAAACAAAGCCAACCAGGAAACTTTACCTTTATGCTTCCAGTGCTTATTTTTTCTTTCTAAGAATTAAACCCTCGATATACTAATGAAAGGCCTGAAAATGTTTGTAGCTTCAAAGGGCTTTGTCCTGACTTTATTTCGGTGTAATAAGCACTGGCAAAGCTAGTCTATAATTTTGATTAAAAAAAATAAATCTATAAATAAACAAGTGTGGTTGATGAAGCAAAACTGCGTTTCCAGCAGAGGCATACGCTTAACCACAGAATAATAAAGAAACAAAAGACATGATCCAGAACTTTCCAAAACATGTTGTCATTGTGCCTAGGGGCTTCAGCTGCTGGCTCCAGTCCTCTTCCCTTTGCAGCCAGCTCCAGAGGAACTCCCCTCTCCAGTGCAATCAAACCCAGATTGACTGGTTTTTGGAAGAGATTTATTTTTATCGCTCCCTTTCATTTCAGGCACTTCCCCACTCCCAGACTTGCCGTCTCTCCCAGCCGGCCCCAGAGGAAGCCCTGTCCTGCCTGGGCTGGGCACAGTCTCTGCCCGGGATGGGAGCCACAGCTGCTGTTCCACTCTATTTTTAGATCCAACATTTTCTTGAGAAAACGCCTGAAGGATTCATTAAGGCGGCTTTTCCTCTGTGATCCACGCTGCCACATCGGATCCAGCTGGAGCGGGAGTCCTCAGAGAGCAGGGCTCCATCCAGTGTCTGCAGAATGAGTTACTGGGAACTCTGCTTACACTTAGAAATGAAACCTCCGAGACTGCTTCCACTCCAAAGGAAAGTCACACTCTTCAGTACCAGAACCAGCAGCAACAACTGGAACAGAATTCTCAGCACAATTGCCTGACAGGCAAACATCCCGGGGTGCTCCCAGCCCTCCCAGACCTGCTTTCATTCAGACAAGGCTGCAGAGAGAATGTGACGCTGTTATGAGCAATAGGTGATCAGGCATTTCCAAAAATAGACCACAGTGACATTCTTGGATTTGAATTGTTGGAGTTTTGGCAAAAGATGCCTTTTGAGCTTATCAGCCCCAGGATTTGATCCTGTTGTTTAAACAAGTGAGGCTAAGCATAAGGATGTGCACAGCATTGTCAAGCACAGGCTCCAGGTTCCGACCTTCCCATGAAAAATACTCTTCAGCGTTCTGATATCTGAAAGTTTGGTTCTGGAGTGAATATTGGGATGTTCTAAGTCACACTCCAGTACAATCGGGCATGTCCCAGTCTAAAAATGCTGCTGTCAACAGAATAAAACTGGATAAGCGTATTTATCTACATGAAAAATTGTCCTTTAATCTTAGCTCCACCCTGTAAAATGTAGGTTGCATCTTCATCTGTTCTGTGCTGTCGGAGTAGGTGAAAGGAAGCTCCTTTGTACTCCTCATCTCTCATGCACAGAGCATTAGCACGTGCAATTAGGCGTGACATTTGGGTAAATATTGCTTGTGTTAACAGCCAAAGCACCCAGGAGACAGCGAGCAGCGAGCAGGGAAAGGAACGGGAACAAAGCCCAGCCGAGGCAGAGTTTTGTGCTGGCAAAACTAACACACAAGTGTGTTTTATCATTTTCACCTCCACCTAGACTAAACTCCTGATATGTTGTTGGTTGTACTTACTCACTTTCTGTGAGTATTACTCTTCATATTCAGCTTGAAGCTGAATTCTCAGGCAACTTATAAAATCCCAGCTACTTCCTGATTTTAATATCCTGAATTCCTTACTTTGTATGTACAAAATATTCATATTCACCTTTTTATTTAACACTGAACAGTTCACTGCTAAAGAAGGGCTGAGAATGGGGATGCTCCTGTTAACATTTGCACAGAGACAAAACAAAAATGCAAAACTGGTACCTGTACACACAGATTTACTGCTAGGCACCATTCTGGTTTAAAGGTTGTGCACTCTGACACGATCATTCCATCACCAAGGGCTGGGCTGTAATCCCTTCATGCTTGCTGGGAATTCACACCCTGGGGATTTTGTGCCATTAATTACAGTTGGGTTACTCAGCTCCGAGGCTCTGGGCAGTGGCTGTGCTCACATCTAGGTTACTGGGGCTCGCCCTAAGGTCTTTTCCAAGAACAAAAGATACGGGTTGCAGTCAATTCTGAACTGCAGACTGCTTTAGTTTATCTTTAAAGTGACACAGAGAAGGAATATTTTATCTGCATGTTTGAAGAAAATGTCCAAACCTTCCCCAAAGGTATCCAAATCACCCTGTATGTGAATGATCTGCTGATTTGGTTGCTCAGGGTTTATATGAGACTGAACAATTTAAATGCCCCGCTTGGTGCTCCCAGAGCAGAGCCTGCTGGAGCTGCAGAGCCCAGCCATGGTGGCTGGGTCACCTGCTGAGGGTGGCCCAGGGGGGCAGCCACTCCTTTCCAATGGCCAATTTGCAAAGCTGTGCTCATCTTTACAAAGGACTGAGCTATTTTTTTTTTTTTTTTGTGGGCTCCAGATGTTTTGGAATAAGTTTTGAACATTACATATTGCATCCATATTTAGGTTTTAAATAAAAACACACAAAAGATTTTAAAATAAAACTTCTTGCTGGCTGCTGGAGATGATTACAGTGTGTAAACACTGCAAATTGACAGATACTGGGCTTTTATTTTTATTCTGGTCAGTGTTGCATAAACTTTGCTTTTAGCTTTGTTTTAATCAGTTATGAATTTGATCTTTTTCCTATAAATAAAAGTGAGCTCCAGGACCACCACCACCAACTTTTAGCTCAAGTTGCTGAGATTTCACACCATCACAGAGAAGGCCTGGTGTCAGAACATGTAATATTCAATATCTATTATCTATTATATAATAGATAATCTAATATCTCTATCTATTATCACATTGATAAACTGTAGGTGTTTAAAAGTCATAAGCTTTTTTCCTATTAAACCTGGCCTTTTGGATGTGGGGAGCAATGGGCACTGCAAGCTGGTCACACCATCATTTCATGTTAGGGCTGAGGACACTGATGGACCACCCTGGGAAGTGCACATGCATTTGCTAAATGCTATTCTTGGGATCCTTCACCAAAGACTCTTTAAAAACCTGATCTGTCATGCAAGCAGATGAAATGTAAAAAATTTATAACTCATGCTTTTCACTTCAGAGAAAACTCTGTCGGAGGGTGGAAGCAAACACAGAGCTCTTTCCTTTCAGACAAGTTGTTCCTACCACCTTTCACTCTGCAGAATCCTCAATGGCCATTTGATGGACTTGCAACAGTGAAAGAGTTTAGGATTGAGACATCATTCATTTCATACCAAACTCCTGGTTATTGTGGGGTTTCACAAGTGTCTGGAAGTTTTTCTGAGCTCTCAGAGTGGGAGAAAAAGCCACATTTTCTGCGAACACCTGAAGGGGTTCTTGCAGAGTTGCACCACGCAGGCACAGGTAACATGAACTCCCCTTTTCAGCCCATTTGTCTGTGTTTAGAAACTCGCATGTGCAAACCTTGTCTGTGGCACAGCTCCAGCACCATCTGCTCCCCTGTCTCCAGAGCACAGGCAGCAAGGAGCTCTGACAGCCGAGGCTGGAACATACGGCGTGTTTAGAGCACAGAGCCACTGCACACGAGTAGGCCTTGAAGGAGCCTGAGACGGTTTGCACTGTCCTGTCACATCCATTTTAGTATTTTCTGCTGTTTTGGTTGAGTTTAAACTCAACATTGGCTGTTGAGTTTAAAATTCAGAAAAAATATAATAATTCCTCGATGTTTCTGTAAAAAAATGCACACATGTATTCAGGGAAGCTGTGTATTCAAGCTTCCACTTTGTGTGGAAAAAGACAAACAGGGTAACAGAACTGCTAGTTTTAATGCTCAGATATGTACATCCCAGTTATTCTGGCACAGGAAATCATTTGAAGAGTCACAGAACATTTGGGTTGTGCAGAATGGAGCTCTCCTGGCCTAGCTGTGACTCCACATTTAGCAGAGGAAAGGGCTGGACTGCCTCTACATGGACACCTTGCTGTGCAGCCTCTGGAATGCCAGCGCTGCTGTGCACAGGAGGGAGCTCTGGAGTCACCCTTGGGGAAGGCAGGGCCAGCTGAGCTGCTCATTCTCCTGTGGGAGCTGCCAGAGACATAAACAACAAATAAAGCACTGCCTGTCCCTTATCATGTGCCCAGCTCGTGAGCCCAGCCCTGCCCTCCCAGACGAGAGCCATGGAAAGTGTGGATGGTGCACGACAAACGACACTTCTGCTTTGCTTGGCGCCCTATTGAAGGCCACTTTTGTTCTTGAACAACCACTCAAATACCACGTTTGATATCATGAGAGTGGGAGAACGCTCTTAATGTGAGAGAGATCCATTCTATGCACTCTTTCAGAGCTTCTTCCACAGCATTTTTCGACTGTGACAAAAACATTGCTTGGATCCTCCCAGAAAACATATGAGCTCCAATTGTAAAAGGGCTGTTTAAATAAAGAGGTTATTTCTACAGTGGCCATCAGCTGTTAAGGATGGTGATTTCACAGCTCACGGAGAAGGAACAAGGAAGGACAGCCAGCAGCTCTGCAGGCAGTGTGGCCAGCCCAGGGCAGATGTGGCACCTCTGTGAGCACCTGAGGGCTCAGAGGGAGAGATCCTTTTCTCCACAGAACTTCTGTACCTGGCCCACAGAGCTGCACTCCAAACAACGTGTGGCATCTGTTCTAGCACAGAGTTAGATACAAAACCAGGCAGAACGTTGGGTACATGAACTACCTGAGTGTTTGCTCACTACTGTTGAGTTTGGCCAAACCTATGGGGAACTGGGAGCAGTGAAAAACCTGTCAGTATTTACAAGCTTCTGGAACAGCTCCATTCTGTAATCGTTTCTAAGCTCCAAGAAAGCAAGAAAGGACAAATGAACAGCTCTGACAACATACTGACTGACAACGTGTTAACGTTTTTAAAGCACTCCAAGGGCGCTTTCCAAATAGGTTTTGGAAGGTGAAAGAAATGAACAGAATGCAGTGTGTGCAGCCAGAAGTACCGTGTGATGGCAGCTTCAGTGATTCTTCTGCAGTACTGAACATTCTTTGACTTGCAGAAACTCAAACAATCTGTCTCTGAAGAAATAGCTCCAGGATGTTGCGACAGGAAGGAAATGTACTGTGTAAATGCTGGAGCATCTTATGGAACTGAGAGATGCTGTGCCTGAGGAAAACTCATTGGGAAACATTTAAGTAATGCACGTGTCCAAAGAACAGCATTGATATGCTCTGAAGCACAGACAGCTGATAAAGTTGAAATTACAATGAGACATCTCTTCCTCCCTGTAGCATTGCAAAGTCACCTGACGTGACTGTATTTGCAGTGTGAGCTGTGATGTAGCAAAGTACAACCACAGACAGGCCCTTCACTGTGCCCCAGTGATACTTGTTGTGTTTAACCCACCAGCATTGAACTCTGGGAATAACAGGGCCTGTGCAGGTTAATTCCTAAAGCAGAGTGGGAAGGGACAAAGAGCAAGGGCTCCATGAGCAGTTACAGGGCTTGCCAAGGCCAGTCCTCTCTACACTGCAAGCAAGGAACAAAATTAAATGCACTTGGAAACTCAATTTGACCGTTGTGAGAACTGCTCTGTGAATGGCTGAATGGGGACCACTTTGTCCCTAAGAAAAATCCTGAGATTCTTGTAGGTGTTGAACTGTAAATATTGAAGCTGCATTGAGCAATGGTGTCCAATGAAAAGGGAATTTATCCACTCTAGGCACCAGCCAAAGCCTATAATTTTTCCTCAGAAAATTCCCTATTGATAGCACTCACAAGAGCTTTCCCACATCGATATTTTTGACAATGCTGCTTCTATTATCAGAATAAAAAACACACCCAGTTTTGCTATTGTGAGTGTTGCAACTACAAATTTATTCTCTCTATTAAACTGTCAGTAACTTTTCACTGAAAATGTTCTCATCTTCTGGAGTCTGGCTGCCTTCATCTGAGCTGAGAAATAAGGGACAATGATCCATCCAAACTCCCAGAAATCACTAACTTGGTGAAAAGTTTTCATACTGTACAACCAGTGATACATCTTCAAAATGCTCAGTTTACCCACCACCCAAGGCATGTGCAGAGGATGAACTTTTCCACTTATGTTCTAGCACTATCCACACATTTAGAGATGACATCTGACTCAAACTCACACAAACATCTAACAACAAGTTACTAACACATACACGGTGCTAACAAACCAGCAAAAGCAGGGGGGTGTTGGACTCTCCCAAAAAGGAGGAATTGATACTCTGAGCAGAGCCTGAATTCCACACGCTCCTGGTCCTGGGGTTCGGTTTGACTTTTGCAGCCCCCCGTAGCATTTTGGTTACATTTTCTTACTCATTATACCTAAAGGGCATCTTACTGAAGCAGAAAAGTTCTGGAATAATTTGGGAAACAAAGTCTGTCAGGTGAAGTAGGAATTGTAAGAGCCAAGTAAAGTGAATGTGAAAGTGATAATATCTGAGAGTGCCACCTTGTGTTAATTCCAAGGGATCGGGGAGTGCTAGCTGAGAGTTTGGTCCTGGGGCAGCTTCAGGAAGGCTCTGCCAGAAGGGCCACACGGAAATTCAGGTTATGTTTTATTGATTGATTGTAATCCAGGTACCGTTTGAAGTGAACAGTGAGTCACATCCATGACAGCTAACAGTCTATACACATGGCAGCCTACTACACTGGTGGGAAACGGTGCCAAAATAACTAAGAGGCAATTCCAAAACAAGCCAAGGCAGACCCAGATCCATATTTAGCTTTAAATTACAGAGTAGCAGCAAAAAATGCCAGGTTGTCAGCTTTTTCTGCTTTACTCCACGGAATGCTGACAACAAGCAGGACTGGAAACCAAACTTGGGGCAGAGGGCAGGGCAGGGTTGGAAAGGGCAGGAAAGCCCAAGTTTGAAGTTAGGACAGGGTGGAAGTTTGGGAAGTGGCCGAGCCCTTGGCAGGCAGTGTCTCTGAGGGGAAGGCACTATCCCAGGCAGCTGGGGAGGCTCTCCAGCCAGGCCAAGCCCATGGCTGTGGCTCTGCTGTGTTCCAGGAAGGAGGGGACAGGAGCACGCTCCACAGCCGGCCGGAGGATGGCTGAAACCACCAGCAGCCACAACAGCCAAAGGAAAATCTCCTTAGACAAGCAGAACTAATGAAAGCACTGAGGGCTGGCAGACGATGGCCGCCAGTGCCAAGGTCTCTGAGGAGAACCACACAGCTCCGACTCTGTCCGACTGAGCTGACAGCTTGTATGGCTTTCAAATTCTTGCATGAGCAGAGATTTTTAATCATCACTTAGTGCTGTATGGTCTGGGAGAAGAGGAGGGAGGAACTGTGTCTTCAGGCGGGTCCCACAAAAGCCTTCGGTACTTTCAGTTCTGCGGAGAATTGAAACGCCCAGCCAGGGCATTAACTTCAGATCACTCAAGTTGATCACAGATATTTACAGTCTCCCAAACAGCATATTCCAAGCATACAATTAGCATGAGTCATTAATCCTCCCATCCCCTGACAGCACAGTCAGATCTCTGCTTTTCACAGGAGGGAGTTGCAGTAGTTGTACACTTTGACTCTGATAAGAAGGAAATAAAGTATTAAAAAAAGATTTTTTTGGCTATTTAGCCACTTAGCTACTGATAAACATACAATCCATGTCTGGGGTTGAAATCCTCATTCCCACAGGTGAGGGTACAGGCTACAGGCACCCCACAACAACACTTTATTCAGGATGAAGGGTTCTGCACCTCAGATGGACTCTGCTCTGCAGCACTGACGTGGTGTCTGCCTGCAGAACCCAGCCCCAAAGCCACACGTCTGCGGAGGTGCCACCCCACAGCAACCCACAGGCCCACACTGGGGGTTCCCAGTGAGGGATCCTGACCATCCCAGTGCTCTGGAAAGCCCCTGCTCTGTTCTACTGGAACTAAATACAAAGAGAAGTGGCCCGTGTGCACTAATTAGGAGAACAGCTACAAGTAGGTGAACACTGATCAGGACTGCCATAGCCTGATTCTATTGATCACCTGAAGTACAATTTAAATGACAAGTTTTTATTAAGGTACCCTTCTGATGATCTTGATTTTTAAGCTTATGCAGGGAACAGCACACAGGGATCCTGAACTCATCTGAAGCCTCTGGAATTACTGGGATACAGAAGTAATAAAACACTGCAAGGCTGATACAGCACTGAAGCATTAGCCCTTTACAAAATCAAGACCATCTGATATTTTTAAAGAAATCTTTTGCTTACTTTGCAACAGTTAGTTTTACTGACATATTACTTCCCAAGAGAAGTGGACATTTTTTTTTACTGTCTGTTTACAACAACAATAATAAATCAGTATATGCCAATGCCTTCATATATTGATCTTAGAAAATATTTTTTTAAATCAATCCCTTACATATGATCAGACAAGGGAATGCAAATAGTGAACTGTTTCTGTGCCCATTTTCCACTTTTCAGGTATCTTCTAATTTAGGGGTCATAAGCTGTAGCAGACACAGAGTTTAAAATCCAATTCATTAGCTCTGTGGGCCAGCAGCAACCCTTATGATCATTTTAGGTGCTGTAGGAAGAATGCAAGTGATTTGGGAAGGAAAATGTCTTAGATTTTAAAATCTGTTTGCCACTTCTCCACTAAGCAGCAGCTGTTGTCAGAGTTTTAATGCTAAAACTTGAATCACAGAAGAAGATGTTAAAGCAGTGCCTTAAAAACTGCGGTAGAATTGGAGCCCAGCTGTACTATGGAATACAACACGTTTTCCTGTTCCTTGGCCAGATCAGCTGCTGAGGCTTTTGGAATAACATCCCTATCAGAAGGGGCTGAGGCAATGGAACCTTTTCCCTGCTACCCCACACAAATGTGGGAGCTGTTTCTTTCTCTCTCAGATAAAAAGCCAAAACCAAGCAAAAGAATCTGCTGAGTGCCAGGCCACAGGCAGTGGTGCTTTCTGTCCCCAGCAGAGCCCAGGGGCACGTGCTGGGCCCTCCTCATGGGGCTGCTGCACAAGCCGTGCACTCAACCCAGGCAATCAGCCAGAAACAAACAAAAGTAAAATAAAACTGCACAAAGAGCAGTGCGTATGCAGGTAGGAGAGCAAACCCTTGCTGCGAGTCATCCTGAACATTTTGCAGCTCAGGAATCTCACTCCCCTTCCCATCCACTGGAGCCACAGGGACACCATGACGTGAATAAAGGATATCGTGCCCTTCTGCCATGCTGCAGCTTTGCTGCTGGGTGCTGTCAGCCCTGGTGTTAACAGCTGCTGAGTACTCTTGTACAGATGTTGTTAGACCCCACCTGTACCCACTGTTCAGCCCTCACACACCTTATACTGGGAAGTCTTTTGGCCATATGGGGAAAGACCATAGACAAGAAAGTGTTAAAAAGCAGAAGGCCTTAGGAAAAACTGGCAAGTGGAAACATTTCTATTGTCTTTTTGACTATTTGGAATTGCTGTAGCTCGGTACATGCCACAAAGCACATCATAGAACTATTAAACCTCTTAACACAATGTCTTGACATTTTGATTTCCAGACTCGGTGTGGTATGGTTGTTTCCTTGTTAAATTCACCCCATTTATCTCTGAGTTCACCTCACTTTTCACTTGTAGCTTCCTTCATTCTCTTGCAATAATCCATCCCCATGCATTCTTTCTTCCAGTTACTCTCCTCCTCCTTCTGTATCTGTACCATTTGACAAATTTATTCAGTTTCCTTTCCCGGTACAGTTGCTGATTTTTAATGCCTGTCCCTCTGTTCTGTGTGACGAGTTTTCTCTCTGTCCTGTGGCAGTCACTGCCAGGCTCTGTGTGCACATGGAACACTGGCCAGCAGGACTGGAGGCCTTTACATATCCATGCCTGGGCTAGGTGGGCACCACATTGTGGGGGGAACCTGAAAATAAGGATCTGGTTCAAGTGAACGTTTTGTCTCCTGCTGAACATCTTGGAGCCTGCTGCAGAGTGAGAAGTATTCATTCTCTTTGGGAGGTTTTTGACTATTTTCCCACTTTCAGCACACATAAAAATACTGTCTACTTTTGAAAACTCCTCTGGGGATTTCTTTCTCTATTTTTGTTATAGAAATTCTAAGCAAGCACACTCACAACAGAGAAGTAACAGACCTTAGGATGTCCTGCCTTGGTAACCCAACGAGGATGCCTCATGGCCAGCCCCACAGGGCCTCCAGGCCATGGCCAGAAGCCCCATTTCTGTGAGCCCCCAGAGAGCTGCTCTGAGGCACCAGCACGGCTGGTACATCACTCAGCCACATCAACACCAGTGGCACAGGAACCATTTGCATGTCAAATTCACAAATTAAACATGTGAACAGATGACAAGTGAACATCTTGATTCACACTGTGTTTCTCCTGCTTGTCAGCTCCTGGCAGTTAAGAACAGTCACTCCAAAAAGTGCTAAAAATAACACAGTCAGGCCCTGACTTCAAATTCTCTTTTTTCCTCCAATTTTTCTTTGATATTCTGCTCGACACTGCTAATAATGAAGTTAACATAGCCCAGAAACCATTGCTATAATTTCAAAGTAACATCAGAAATACATCTGACCTAGGAGCAGATGGAAGGGCAGATGAGATGCAAACATCCAGCTAAGCCGCGCTATCAGTCTGGACTCTTTTCTCAGGTGACATCAAGCCAGCATAAAGAAGTACAAAAGTACAAAGATTCAAAGACTAATTTAGGATCTGACCCTTGTCAGGGAGAAGTGCAGATGCATTTCCTCACTCCTAGGATTAAGGAGAGTTTCCTGAAGGCCTGTCCCCGTTTCTCTTGTGTCACACCACATGCCACACGAGGTGTTCTACACCGTGATCTCTCGTGTTTTCTCTACAGCCTTTCAAAATTCTCCAAGCTACAATGGTTTCCCATCCCTTCCCCTCCTTGGATAACAGACTCTTTTTCTGTCTCCTGTGATCTCCTGTGATCCGCTCTCCAGCAGTGTCCTTTTGTGTGCCAGGCACCGGCCCCGTGCTCAGCGCAGGGAGCCACAGGGGCTGGCCCCTTCTCCCTTCTCTTTCCAGGGATTTCACACGAGCAGCCCCGGCTTCCTGCCCGGCTCTGGCTCATGCAAAGGCTCCCCGGTGTCTCCGGAGCACATTTCACATTTCACGGCCGGCACAGCCCGGGGCACAGCCGACATCCTGTGGGAGGAAAGCCATTCCTCACAGCCAGCGTCACGCTCCGGGACAGCCACACCGAGCAGCTCTGGAATTACCGGCTGTGAAATAAAATTTCCACTGAATTAAGCCCAATTGATGCTCAGAATTTTTGATGTAGCTCTACAGTCTTGACAATTCTGCCACAAAACTCGTGGAACGCAGATGCATTGGGAGAAATTCAATCAAATGAAGCACTGTGTGTTCAAAAACCACAATTGCTGAAGCCCAAGTCCCCGTCAAAAAGTGAAAATTAATAAATAGAAACATCCTTTCCCAAAAGTGACAAATCATTATTACACTCTGCCTGAGGGAATCCTGAACCGTTCTTATTGTTCAAGTGAGCAAGCACGAGGCAGATGAACAATGTCCTGAACAACACTGGTTTGGAAGGCTGATTGTAATTCCAGCCAGGGAAAGGGGTTATCCCAATGCCAGTTGTGCACTGTCAGCTTCTGAGCACAATTACCACGCTGTCAGTGGTTCTATGTGTAAAATTCTTGTCAAAACAGACTTCTAGGTTTGGAAAGAAGTAAGAGGCAAATACAAACCATCAAGGGTTTACATGAAATATCTCCTTGGAGTGAATATTGTCTAAAATGCCACATTTCATACCATGTGTTGAGACACACCCTGCTCTACACATGGCACCTGGTATACCAATTTTATTTAAAATGATGTGTGGCTCACATATTCTAACAGCAAAGGGAAACTGCTCTGTAATTCTGAAGCTACTGAGCATTTCAAGTCCTGTCCCAAAGCAGCAGAGTATTTACAGATTCCCAAGTGCTGTTAGGTGAGGATTTCTGAAGTAATATAACAGAAATAAATAGCATTGACTAAGTAAGCTGTAGGAGAACATAATGTTATTTCTATTTATGATGAACTGTCCATTAATACAGTAATGAGTAACACAGCTGTAAATATTAATTTTATAGCTTCAAAATATAAATGAACCAAAAAGCAAGAGATTAATTCACAATGAACAGCACAACTGCCAAAGACTTTTACAGCAAACTTTAAAAGCTATTGGGGAAGTTGACTTTATAACAACTATCACCTTTATTTCATGCTTATTGTTTCTGTGGCATCATCAAGGGAATGCAAAATTCACACAGTGCCTTTTTTGTTTAATTATGATAATGATAATTTATACCCATGGCATACAGACAAAAGCGAAAGGTATCAAGAGACTTAATTCTGAATTTAGTTTTTTACTGATCCTGTTATTCCTGCCCCTTTATGCCACAGGTTAATGTTGTATTGGTTAAAAAGTAGGCAAGATACCAAGATTTAGAGTATTGGCGATTGCTGAATGCTAAATTAAGATATGCATTTTGCAGAAGAAAATTTCCTACTACTTGTAGCAATAATAGTAAACAAATCTCATCATTGAAATCACCATGACTAAAACACAGGATGATCAATCTTGCCAAGACTGTAAATTTTGATTTTTAGATCATAGGGTTTTTTCATGCTGAATGAGGAGATTAAAGCAAAGCAATTTCTTCTGCTCTCTAGAGAAGCTGGGTACATGAGGTGTTTGCACCAATAGCTCCAATACCTCCCCCTGGCACCTCTGCACACCCCCAAACGAACCAGGCTGAGACACACGTGGGTCAAAAGGTTAATGGGGAGGGTGACTCCTGCTAAGCATGACATGGGAAGAGATTAATGTAGCCTTTGCTCATCTACGTGAAATTAAAAACTGCAGAGAATAAAGCCTTTACACTGAGCTTTGCTGAATGACTACACAAAAATTAAATATCCCCGCTGACTTGCTCATCCTTGATGTTTTTAAACTGATAAATTGTTTAGAAACATCTTCTAGGAAAAGGAGATCACACAAAAGATTTTTGGCACCTTGGACAATGCAACCAACAAAAAAAGGGATGAACATCACTAGCCAATAAACAAATTAAACCTCATCTCTATTGCCCCAATTCACCATCTATTTCTGAAAAAGGATCATCATCAATGGCAATAGGATGTAACAGAGCAGCAGAAAAATCAGTCTCAGGAGACCTGAATCTTACATTGCACACTGCCACCTCTTTCCTACAAATTTAACTCTTCCCTGCTTTACTTCTTCCTCTGCACAGTGGAAATGATAGCACGAATCCCTTTTCTTCTGTCAAACATCCTGAAATGTGCTGAGAGGGAAAAGCATCCCAGAGAAAGGCAATGCAGTCACCTGTGTGTGGGTGACATTGTCACCTGTGTGTGGGTGACGTGGTCACCTGTGTGTGGGTGACATTGTCACCTGTGTGTGGGTGACGTGGTCACCTGTGTGTGGGTGACATTGTCACCTGTGTGTGGGTGACGTGGTCACCTGTGTGGGGGTGACATGGCCACCTGTGTGTGGGTGACATGGTCACCTGTGTGTGGGTGACATTGTCACCTGTGTGTGGGTGACGTGGTCACCTGTGTGTGGGTGACATTGTCACCTGTGTGTGGGTGACATTGTCACCTGTGTGTGGGTGACATTGTCATCTCTGTGCTGGGTGACATTGTCACCTGTGTGTGGGTGACGTGGTCACCTGTGTGGGGGTGACATGGTCACCTGTGTGTGGGTGACATTGTCACCTGTGTGTGGGTGACGTGGTCACCTGTGTGGGGGTGACATGGTCACCTGTGTGTGGGTGACGTGGTCACCTGTGTGTTGGTGACATGGTCACCTGTGTGTGGGTGACATTGTCACCTGTGTGGGGGTGACATTGTCACCTGTGTGGGGGTGACATTGTCACCTGTGTGTGGGTGACGTGGTCACCTGTGTGTTGGTGACATGGTCACCTGTGTGTGGGTGACATTGTCACCTGTGTGGGGGTGACATTGTCACCTGTGTGTGGGTGACGTGGTCACCTGTGTGTTGGTGACATGGTCACCTGTGTGTGGGTGACATTGCCACCTGAGTGTGGGTGACATTGTTACCTGTGTGTGGGTGACATGGTCACCTGTGTGTGGGTGACATTGTCACCTGTGTGTGGGTGACATTGCCACCTGAGTGTGGGTGACATTGTCACCTGTGTGTGGGTGACATTGTCACCTGTGTGTGGGTGACATTGTCACCTGTGTGTGTGGGTGACATTGTTACCTGTGTGGGGGTGACATGGTCACCTGTGTGTTGGTGACATTGTCACCTGTGTGTGGGTGACACTGCCACCTGTGTGTGGGTGACATTGCCACCTGTGTGTGGGTGACATTGTCACCTGTGTGTGGGTGACATGGTCACCTGTGTGTGGGTGACATTGTCACCTGTGTGTGGGTGACACTGTCACCTGTGTGTGGGTGACATTGTCACCTGTGTGTGGGTGACACGGTCACCTGTGTGTGGGTGACATTGTCACCTGTGTGTGGGTGACACTGTCACCTGTGTGTGAGTGACACTGTCACCTGTGTGTGGGTGACACTGTCACCTGTGTGTGAGTGACATTGTCACCTGTGTGTGAGTGACATTATCACCTGTGTGTGAGTGACACTGTCACCTGTGTGTGGGTGACACTGTCACCTGTGTGTGGGTGACACTGTCACCTGTGTGTGGGTGACACTGTCACCTGTGTGTGGGTGACAGGCCTCTCGTGGCACACTGACCCAGCACAGCCGTGCCTGGAGGACAGGGCACAGACCTTGTCACACACACCATTTCCAGCCTCACCACGTTGAATGGCCCGTGGTTTTCTCCGTGACACGGTTATTCAAAAGGAAATATGTTTCCTTTTCAACAGAGATACGTTTCTTACCAAGGAAACCGCAGTGTCACACTTTTCCTGAGCAGACAGGAACACAGCAGCACATGGCCAACCAGAACTTCACCAGGGTGTTCCTGAGGCCGGTCACAGCCCTGCTCGGGGGATGCTGAACTCCCACTGGGGCCGTGGAAAGGGGCACCACATCTTCAAAGGAAACAGATTTGCTTCAGAAAGGGGCAAGAAGTTGAAGAAACATCTGTAAAGACTGATAATAGATTCGCTTCCTGAAATTCTTTTAGAACTACTACTGTGAAAAGCAGGAAGTATGGGCAAGAGAAGGAAAGAAAGTTGCAAATAAGGGAAGAAATCTTTCTCACCCCCAAAATTGCCTGGATTGCTGGATGGTGCTGGAGATGAGACTGGAGGTGTCCTTAGTGGGATCTCTCTGCCCTGATGATACAAAGAGGCAGCAGCGTGGCTGCTGTCACCTGCCAGCTTTCCTGCAGGGTAGCAGCAGCAGTGGTGGTGGCACAGGGCACGTCCCAGCCCCTTCCCACACCAGCCCAGCCGGGCTGCAGCAGGGATGGACAAACCTTCACTGAGGCAACTCCTGGCAGGTCACTGCAACCCAACCTGGCACTCTGAAAATAAACTCCTAGTGACAAGGAATGCCAGCTTGCTCAAGCTATACTGGACTTAAGAGGATGAGGGTCTGTTGAATCCAATAATTCACCCCTAAATACCAAATTTCAGAATATTAAGTGACAAGAGTGTATACAGATGCAGATACAGTTTTCTCCTCTCTGTATATGTACTTGAATAAATATTATACAAACTTAGCAGATCCCCTCTATAATTTGGTCTTTAAAATAAAAATCCAATGCATTCTTCTCAAGATCAATTGCAAATCTTTGCAATTTGCTTTGGAAGACAAACTTTGCCAAAATTACCCCCTTACTTCTCCTTTTTCTAAGGAAATGCAATTCTTCTATTAATAACTGCTGTAGCACCCTCCAGACTTTATCCCATGCTGACAGACAAATCTGAGTTAAAAAGGGATCTCAGTTACACTTCCCAATAAATCCTCCAAGCAGGCCATTTGATTTCCCTCTCTCCTGTGTGTTACAAAACATCTCCAACTCCTAAATCTGCACAGCTGCTCTGAATCCCTTCACTGTGCATGCTCCAAATAATCCCAAATGTTTCCCAGTGCAGGCAGCCCCTTTGCCATGGGCCAGGCTGCAGGTGAAGCACAGCTTGTTCCACCTTCCCTGCTCCCTGCTGCTGCTCCAGGCAGGCACACTGGAACCCCCAACTGCACTGAAACCAAGCAATTACTTTTTAACAGTGAAGTTATTAAGGTACAGCAAAACATCCGTGAAATAAAGCAATCATCCTTTCTGCTCTAGCATAAAACATATCTGGTTTACTCTTCTTCCCTTTCTTTATAAGGAGAATCAATAGTTCTGTATTGAATAAATCCCTGCCCAGCAAACCAGATTGTGTTTCCTGCAGACAGTTGTTAGCTCAGTCTGACTTCATGGTCTTGAGCCATATTGACTTCCACATTTTAACACAGGAATGCTGCAATAAATACCAAGAACAGTAAAAACATGCAAGACCTTTCTCTGTATCTCTAAATGAAGGAAATTGATAAAATACACTGCAGCAAAGCAGAGATTTGTTTATTTATTTACTGCCAATTTAAACTGTGTTTCCCCTAATCTCTCTTGAGGCTTTAGCAATACTATTTGGAAAGAACAAAACATTCAACCAAAGATGCAACCAAGATATATCTTCCTTCCCCCAAAGAAAAACGAAGATTTTCTCCAAACCTCATATGTTTTGTGGGAATAAATGATCTCCTCGTTCTCCCCAGTGAGGGAAGTGTGTTCCTGGTGAGGGGCCACACGCTGGCCTCTGCCAGAGCCACTGCTCTGCTCCTGGGTGGGACCAGGCCCTGGAACTGCACACTGGGTAAGTTAAACTATTAAGATCTTCTACAGCAGCTCAATATTCTTGCATCAAACTGCATCCAGAAGGGAAACAGAAGCCAATATTGCCTATTAAGCAGAGACAGGCTAATAGCAAGGAAAACAATTAGTAACTATTATGCAAATTCTGAATTGGCTTTTCTATTCAGCCATTTTTTGGCATCCATGAAAACGGCTTTTGTTCACACTAATATTTGGGAAAGAGGTTTTATTTATGCAAATAGATGCATTTCTAAAAAAAAATACAAATTGCATGTAAATGAGCATATTTGTGCATCAATTAGTGAATTTGAGTTTTCTTTGCTGCAAATACACATCCATTTCAAATGGTTGCAAATGATGAGTGAGAGGAACAGGAAAACATAAATGAGTCCATTTTCCTGAGCACTTGACAGACACCCAAATGCCCATTGTGGAAGAGACGGGGAGCTCTACAGATGGATAAAGACAGCAGCACAAAGCAGTGTAGCCTACAGAACTGTAATTCTTAGTCAACCTTTTAACTCTTCTGAAACACAAGAGAACAAATGGTATTCCAAAAAGTCCAACTTTATTCTGCCTGTGTTCTGCTGGCATGCTAAAAATACTCACTGCAAAGGGCATCAGAGATGTAACTAGACAGATACTTAAAAAGTGACAGAGGAGAACAGATTGCTGCTGAGACCAATCCCAGCTGATAGGATTCCTCTTCTATCAGTTAAAAAAGGCCAATAAATCAAGGTGTAGCAACAAGCTCAAGAATAAATTCCATTAATTTCAGTTTTAGCTTCATCCTGAAGAGAGGCAGATGCCCCCCATTGGGTCCCACCACAGCAGACAGGTCTGCATCTACCTCCGAGGGCTGACAAGGGGAAGCTGCTCCTGGCCTTTGCTACTGCTGCTTTTGGAGGTCAAGAGTGAGTTCAGAGGTGCCTCACAACCCTGGTGCTGCATCTGCACGCAGACTGGGCCTGCTGCTGTGCCCAGGGCCCTCCCAGCTGCCTCCCTTCACAAACACACCAGGACAGCCAAAATGTCCCAGGCACCTGTGCCTGTCAGAGGTGGTGGGTTAGGTGCAACCCGGAATTCCCTCCTGGTGTTAGCACTCAGAAGAAACTCCTAAGAGAGAGATACTCACCTGACACGTTCCCTCCCGTGTCAATTGCCTCCCAGAAGACTTTGCACACTTCCACTGAAGTGCAGAAGTAGGGCTGCACTAATTCTCACAGTGAGTGTCCCCATGGTTAAACTGCCCATCAGGTAGCAGGTGGCAATCCCAGCTCACTCCATGAACACCAAATAATGTCTGGAATACACAAATCTATATTTTTTTAGTCTTAAAAACTATTAACAACTCATCTCTTGAAAGTCAAATATGGCACAATCTCTGTTCCATTCTGCTAGTGCATCCCTTAATTCAGGGTTATGAAATTCAGATTCCTTTCACCTCAATGATTTCAGCAGACATGCCCGTCTTTGTCAGTGTACTGAAATTTTTCTCACAAACTCAGTCACCAAACCCCAGTTCTAACCCTGCTCACACAGGGTTTCCAGCAGGTTAGCAGGTACATGGCACACATCTGACACTGGATAAAGCACACCCATTCCTAGCCCCAGTGGCATCACTATCACTGATTTGGGGTGACTGCAGCTTTAGAAGGAAGGATCAAAACACACTTTATGAATTTCCTACCTACAAAGATTGAGGATTAGACATATAGAAGTATTTGTTTACTTAAACAAAATACTTTTAATTTTGCAGTCTCTTGCTTTTATACACTGCAATTAGAGCAAAGTAACTGATTTGCTTCAGCAAATATTCAGGTATTCCTTCAGTATCCCATCCACTGTCTGGGGATGTTTTCATCCCCTCCAAATTCCCCACATTTCTTTTAACAGTAATATAAAACACACAGAGGATATTTGAAAAAATTTTGAAACTGTTCAGGCAATAATATTCTCATCTGATCTTAATAGTGCTGTTTATGCAGCATATATAATTAAAAGCATTTTCAGTATCAGCTTAATTAATCTCAGAAGTTCAGTATTCAAAGAGCAGAGGAAATAAGCTTTTGCTGCTCATTATATATCATGCAATTATATGATGAAGACATCCAATCATAATTATGTGGCACAGTAATAATTCTGTGTCAGAGAAGTTCCATGATCTAGAGGAAATAAAAAGGCATGCCTTGAACAGTTTGCCTCAGGGCCTGAAGGGGCGATGATTTCAGAGAGGCTCGGGATGCTCCTGAAAGGAGAGGAGAAAGCAGAGTGGGGGTTTGGGAGAGCGCACAGCCCCTTCTTTCCCACGGCCGTGCCTCCCGGCTGGGGAGGGAGCAGCCGGAGCTGAGCGCCTGCCGGGCACAGCACGGCACAGCACAGCACAGCACGGCACAGCTCGGCCTCCGCACACGGGGACACGGCCTGAGCTCTGCCTCCTGTCCTCTCTAGAGATAAACACGCTAACAAATGAAATGGATGGCTAAACGGCTCCTCTGCAGAGGTTTGAGCTGCAGATCTGCATTGGAACTCGCCTTTAAAGCTCGGAGTGTACCTGGGCGTGGGAAATGTCACCCCGTGTTCTCCTGGATCAGCTGGGACCAGTGCCCACCCCAGGGGCAGGGTGGGGGTGACTGTACACATTAAGGCAGAAAACATTTACACCAAGAATAGGGAGAAGTGTGAACACCAGGAAGCCATTCAGAACTTAATCGGTTATTTCCCAGCTTGCAGTTCACAACGGCTCCAAACCAGCAATCCCTTCATATTCAAGGACCCTGTCCTCAAAACCTGACCATTTAAACGAGAATACCTGAAAGCAGTAAGGTTACACATGGAAAATGAATGTCCTAACTAATCTTGACAACCACACCGTAACTAGTTGTTCCAACAGCCACAGTGCACTGCTGTACTGCAGCATGTTTACTGAATTAAAAGGGTTAAGTGACTAAAACACGCTCCAGCTTTCCATATATTATCTGTATGCTGAGAGGTGAGAAGGGGCTGCTGCCAGCTCGTTAGCCAGACATCACACACTACAGTCGGAGAGCAAGGAACTTGTGTGTTTTGCTGTAATTATGCACATAGGAAAATCCTGAACACAGGTTACTAATAAAACATGAACTCCTGTAATTATCCCCACGCAATTAGATAATTATTTAATCTGTTTCTCTCCTGCTAACCACTGTGTGGCACCCAGCAGTATGTACTGCAGAGAGAATCAACCTGATCTGGTTGAGCCCCCAATGAGAACTGAACAGAAGCCACTTGCCAGGCTAAGTAATTAAAACTGTCTAATTTTAAATGTGTGCATTTAAGCCAAATGCTCTCCAAGACCCCTCAGAAATTCTGAGGCAAAATTGTGATGGTAAATTAAATCTTTGAAGCCTACCTGGCTTCAACAGCCAGGGAATCCATCCAGGACTCGGCATGAATTGACTCTTCCACCAAGGAGCTTGGTGTTGTTATTGGAAGTAAGAACTATGATTATAAAACCAGGAAAAATACAAGAGCAATAAGGACTGAAAATAAGACAAGAAATCTTACCATTCCAATATATACATCACTCATTCACCATGCAAAATACCAGGTGAAATCATTGCTTCAGACTGAATCCCAGTTCAGAATACAGAGTACACTTAAAGCCACAGAAAAAACTGCAGCTAAAAAAGCAGTGATGGCTCTTGGAAAAGGGAAGCAAGTGGCTCCTGGGCAGCACTGAAGGTCACACGCTAAAAGATAAGGACTGGAAAGACATCCCCAAATGAGGCAGAGTCAGCCTGGGCTATTTCTCACTGTACAGACCACCAAGCTGAAGAATTTTTCAAATGTAAAAATCAAGATGGGTTATGTAGTTAAATCATAACCTGAATTATGATGGCTTACACAAGCAAGGTTGGGTCAGTCAGTAAAAAGCACACTGCAGAGGCTGTAACCCTCAGGTGCACAACTTCTGCATCAACCATCAGCAGCTCGATCCTTTTCTGGTGAGGCATCTGTGTCCCCTCTAACCTCTGAAAGCACTCCAGATACTGGTGATAATGGACTACACACATACTGGAACAGCAGCATCCTTATTCCCTAATATTATTATCACAAACATGCCATCCCTTGTTCCTCGTTGTTCCAGTTACAGCTAACCCTTATCATTTTGGTATTATTCCCTCAGCAAAGGAACAGAACATGCCAGAACATTCCTAAGCAGCTGGCAGGAAAACCAGCAGAATTTGTCCTTCCTTGAAAAGCCACAGTGACTTTTGCTAAAGCAACAGTAACTTTTGCTAAAAAGAAACCATTAAGGAAGCAATAATGATCAGATTTTATGAATTCACACAGAGGTAAAACTCTCTTCAGTTTCTATCCCTCTGTGGGTTTTATGCCACTAAAACCCGAGTGCTGTGACCTGAATGGGGGGGAGCAGGTCATTAATGCTCAGCTCCCTGGTGCTAAACTGCCTCTTACGGTACCCCTACATTTCATACACTGTTGCCATGAGCACAGAGTGCATATGCTACATTAGGCAAATAAAATTAATTAACCTTGGACTTGGGATTCTTAACTCCCTATGTACAGCATTTGGGAAAACAGTTCCTCAGAAGCTCTCTCACCCATTTTTACATCCTCTCGGACCCTGTGGCTATGCCAACCTAGAGGTTCCTTTAGCCCCAGGTTGTTACACCACCTCAATATAAAAATAGCCTTCTGCCGAAACAAATAATATTATTTTTTGCTGCAAAGAAAGCACAGAAAGCATCAGTGTCCCCAGGCAGTCTCCAGGGTGCTAAACGTGCTATTTCAGTTTGGTACTGCATGTACTGTGAACACACTCAGTACTCCCACACGGAGTGCTGTCTGATACATTCTCGTTGGAGAGTTCTCCAGGCACCAGGAGCTCCTTCCTTTCCTACCAGGAAATTCCAGGAGTCAGCTAACCAGTCCTGCTTAAACAAAGGTTTTGCCCTTGCCGTGCATATAAATGAATAGTCCCATACTTATCCACAAAAATGTGTGCCTGTCTACACAGATTACCTGGGAGCTGTACATCCCACCTCTTTGTAAGGAATTTTCACCCCTGCAGTGCAAGTGACATCAAAGGCCTTTGAGGGAGTGCTAGCATCTTTCCTTCTGCAGAATTTAGTGACTCCTGGGGAACTCCTACACCTCTAAGCTATCCTGTCCTGCCAGGGCACTGGAGATGACTGAGGAAAAGGGGGAAAGCAGAACCTTCCAGCTGGTTACATCCACTCTAGAGAGCAAGCACCTTCCAGCTGCTGCTGCACCACCCGGAGTCATTGCTTGCTGTGCCCTCCCCACAGCACCTGCTGAGCCCAGGGCTGGCTGTGCATGTCCTGCCCCAGGCCTGCACTGTGCTGAGCCCAGGGCTGGCTGTGCACGTCCTGCCCCAGTTCTTCACTGTGCTGAGCCCAGGGCTGGCTGTGCACGTCCTGCCCCAGGCCATCACTCTGCTGAGCCCAGGGCTGGCTGTGCACGTCCTGCCCCAGGCCTGCACTCTGCTGAGCCCAGGGCTGGCTGTGCATGTCCTGCCCCAGGACTGCACTGTGCTGAGCCCAGGGCTGGCTGTGCACGCCCTGCCCCAGGCCTGCACTGTGCTGAGCCCAGGGCTGGCTGTGCACGTCCTGCCCCAGGCCTGCACTCTGCTGAGCCCAGGGCTGGCTGTGCACACCCTGCCCCAGGCCTGCACTGTGCTGAGCCCAGGGCTGGCTGTGCACACCCTGCCCCAGGCCTGCACTGTGCTGAGCCCAGGGCTGGCTGTGCATGTCCTGCCCCAGGCCTGCACTGTGCTGAGCCCAGGGCTGGCTGTGCACACCCTGCCCCAGGCCTGCACTCTGCTGAGCCCAGGGCTGGCTGTGCACGTCCTGCCCCAGGACTGCACTGTGCTGAGCCCAGGGCTGGCTGTGCACACCCTGCCCCAGGCCTGCACTCTGCTGAGCCCAGGGCTGGCTGTGCACACCCTGCCCCAGGCCTGCACTGTGCTGAGCCCAGGGCTGGCTGTGCACACCCTGCCCCAGGCCATCACTGTGCTGAGCCCAGGGCTGGCTGTGCACGCCCTGCCCCAGGCCTGCACTGTGCTGAGCCCAGGGCTGGCTGTGCACACCCTGCCCCAGGCCTGCACTGTGCTGAGCCCAGGGCTGGCTGTGCACACCCTGCCCCAGGCCTGCACTGTGCTGAGCCCAGGGCTGGCTGTGCACGCCCTGCCCCAGGCCTGCACTGTGCTGAGCCCAGGGCTGGCTGTGCACGCCCTGCCCCAGGCCTGCACTGTGCTGAGCCCAGGGCTGGCTGTGCACACCCTGCCCCAGTTCTTCACTGTGCTGAGCCCAGGGCTGGCTGTGCACGCCCTGCCCCAGGCCATCACTGTGCTGAGCCCAGGGCTGGCTGTGCACGTCCTGCCCCAGGCCTTCACTCCTCTCACAGTCCTGCTGATAGCTCCGTGCTGGAACTGTTCATTCAGGGTGTCACACAGCTCCCCAGGTGCTCTTTTTCAGAGGATTCAGTTTCTAGGCCTCATTCATTGGGATTTCATTCTAATGTCTTAGTAAATAGAAAAATCTGAATGCAGGCACTTTGTGTAGAAAACGTGGATAAGCTTGGAATGAGTGACCTTTATGGGAAGCGTGCCTTTTGAAGAGCTGTAATACAGGAAGAACTTCCTGAGCAGGCCAGTGCAGTTCAAGTGTGATGTCAGGGTCATTATTCCAAGTTTTTACCAAAACATCCTGGATCAATGCAGACACAGAAAATGAAAAACCTTTACTAGGAAAGCCCCATGGAGGTCATGGCCTCTTGGCTTTTGTGTTATCTGCCACTGTTATCTTCTGTTCTACATAAACCACTCTAACAGTTTAATTAAGTTTCAGATGCAAATGTTCTGTCTTTTAAAACAGAAAATAGGCATAATTAGATGTAAGACCTAGTATTCTCTAAAATCCTTTAACTGATATTAAGAGAGCTGCAATTTCACCTTTCCTTTGATAGATGTCCAGTACTGATGTTACATTTATACTTGTGACCCACACAGTCAAGGAGAGGCAGGACTGCCCCAAATTCCCAATGTCTCAGGAGGGGACAAGACCAGAGAAACATTTTCTTTCTTCAGCTACCAACCTCCCATAAAATCTGTCCTTTACTAAAAATGCACCATAGGAAATCTCAGGAGAATAAAGAACAATACTGAGAAGAGATCTAATAACCAGTTACTTATTTTTCACGTGGAAGAGTTCAAAGGGCTGCCAGCACAAGTGTGTTGGTATGCAGGAGCTGAGAATTAAAAATAGCAATATAAAAAGTGAATGCTTTTTCCTCCCCTTTCTTTATGCTTTATTTCTCTTCACTAAATGTACTTTGCACATTGTTAGGTAGATATAATATGTGTAGGAGGGATTGTCGAGGTTGCCATGGTTTCTCATTTTTAATGAGCTTTGAGACTTCATAATCCAACCAAATACATTAATAATTACTACATCTATTTTTTCTCCCTTCCCCCCTCCCTCCAAAGCACTCCAAAAATTGCTGGTGCTAAAAGTAAAACCAGTGATTTGAGAGACAATAAAACATCAAAGCAGAAGCCCACCCTCAAGGAGTCGGCAAACAAAGGCGTAGGGAGGTAACAGGAGAAAATAACCACCGTGAGTCAGGGATCTCTTCATGGCCTCACGTCTCTCTCAACACCCAAAGTCAGCTCAGTATTTAGTTCAGTGGGGTGCAGAACGCCCCAAACACACAGCAAACCAAGTCACATCTGTCAGAATCAGGAGCTGGTGAGCCACTGAAGGCTGGCTGCACCAACTCTGGTACTTTTTGCTATCTCTGCTCAATGTGCAAGGACAGACTGAAGAGCTCAGAAGTTTGTGGGCAGCCACCTCCCCCAAACACACAATTCCTGTGCTTGCAGCCTGGATTTGGCAAAGGAAGGGAGCAATTGTCTGACTACAAACCCAAGAATCTGAATGGGACAACTCAGGCACTTACAGGCAAAGCCTTTTTTGACTAATTCACTGACTCAAAGTAAACAAGACTGAAGAGGCAAAAAACCACTACTCATTTAAAAAACAAACAAACAAAATCTACTTCCTCCATAAAGTGCTTTGCTTTTACACTACTGGATCAAGTAAATAGAGGTAAATAAGATTAAATAAAACACTGCCAGCTATATAGCTAAGGAGAAAAGTGCTTAATGCTTCAGCAACCACTGAAACACGTTTTGCATGAGAGTTTGTTGGCTGAAGCCATTTATAGTCACATCATTTTTGATAGTCTCCTGATACTGATGAAATAGGTCAAGGTGTAGAAGGGATTTAGGCTCTGGGTCTGTGAATAACTCCTTGACTCAAACACATTAGCAAAGGTGGATTTGTCACTTGCTGCCAGTGTTCACACTGTCACTTGCTGCCACCTCGGGCAGTGGGGAGGAACAGAAATCCTTCCCTTCGATTTGAGGGCAGATCAGATATGAGTGCACTATTTTTATACAGGAGAAGGGAATTCTAGCCCACAGGAAGCCATCCAGTTGGTACCACCGTGCTTACACAGCTCACAGGCAGCCAAGCAGCTGGGGCTGAGAGCTCTCAAAAGCATCAGAGAGCTCTCAAAAGCATCCTCTGCATGGACAGAGGGTGAACCTCCGAGGGCTCCTGGTGGAAATTCCAACACATGCTGTCCTAAAACCTTGCAAGGCACTTGTGTGGACAACCATCTCACTTCTGAGAGCTGGACACATAAAGACAGTAAAGCACAGGCACAGTAAGAGACTTGCGGAAGGCCACACAGAAAATCTGTGCCAGAGCAGGACACCAAATCAGCTCCCAAATCCTGGAGCCTTCTGAGTCGTGATACTCTACCCACAGACCACTCCTCTCTGTAAGGACAGAAAAGGACACCAGCACTACCTCTGGGTAGGGCAGACAATCAAAACCCTGCTGTGATGTTAGAGATGAGAGGAGCCCTAGAAGAGAAGTGCAATTTGGCAGAAGTCTGGAGGAAAAAACTTAACTACTTCTGCAGCATGAATCATCACAAACTTAAACATTGTGAAATAAACTTTTGGTGCCAACTTCCTGCATGAAGTGTCTGAGGACTCTGACAGACCAGCCTTGCTTTTTTACCCAGTAAACTCTTACAGAATGAAAGAAAATTGCAATCTAAAAATTTCCATCCCACGTTGCAGCATGAATCAGAAATTGCTGATTTCTCTTGGAAAGGTCGTTAGCATTTCACTGGGGAGTTTTGGAGGAGTGGCTCCTCTGAGCACAGCTTGGCTGGCACACGGTGTCACCTCCCCATGTGGCCACCTGCCCCTGTGATCCCTGGCAGTGCCCATGGAGGAGGCTCTCCCTGATTTCTGTGCAGGGCACCTCGGAGGCTGCTGGATCCACACCACAGCCTCTGCCCAGCACGGCCAGGAAAACCAGTGCCACGTACTGAGCACGTTATGGAAAGGGTCTCAGTCACTCCATTCTGCATTTGCTTATGCCCTTCACAAGCCATAACCACCCTGTAACACACTCCCTGCTACGTGGCTTTCCAAGCCAGAATGTTAAAAAGATTGCAGAGGACACAAAAATATTTGTGTATTTGGTCTCTTTTTTCTCCCCTCCCAATAATATTTCCGCATACATAGACTCAGACTTTAAGGAAAAATCAACCTGGTGTGAGGTGATTCTTCAGACACATAATAAATGTGTAAAAGGAAAAACTGCAATGAGCAAGAAAAAAGTTTGAGAGTCATTATATTGTCTATGTTTCACAACATGATCTTTGATGCTGTCTGTGATTTGTTTTTAAAATTATATCTTGTGCTTTTAAATCCATGAGATAAAACAGCAAGAGAAGTCATTCTAACTGGGATTGTCCTTGAAGCCAAGCTACTTCTTCACAGCCCCTGTAGGTAAGAGAACCTGGCACCTTTCTGCAGCCAGTGGTGGTACAAAGTGAAATTCCTCCTTCAAAGCTCTTACACAAATTCCTGTGCCAAGTACACCTCATGACTATTTGTTCTGCCCTCTCTGTGTTACACACAAGAAGGAACCCACATGGAAGCCCATCCTGAACAGCAGCAGGCCCAGGACCCACTTCAATAATTCAACTTTTAGCTATTCTTCAAGCTGCATAGCTTTAATAGCTTTTTCATTTGATATTGCTTCATTAAAGGTCATTTTTGTGTGACATTTGCAGAACTAGTTCTCTAATTATACTGCTCAGCATTTGAGAAGCTTTTTCAGGAACAGTTCATTCTCCTTTGCAAAGAGACAAAATTTAATTACAGAGTGGAAGATTTAAATAATGGTTACATAAAAATACTTCTGTAAATCCCTTTTAGTTTAGGCTTTGAATTCTGAAAGGTCAGGCTCTTATAAGGTCTGTAACTTAAAAAGAGATCATGACTTAATTATAGACCATCATTAGACCATCATTACATACTTCAAATTATTTTAGTGGACATTGTTCATTCTCCCTGGTCACAAACTGTGAATTCTGGAAACAACTAGGGACTGCCAGTCAGAATAACTTAACCACCATCCCTCGGGGCTGGGCTCTGCACCTGGACATTTTCAGCAGAGTCAGACTAAAACTGAAACAAGGACTGGCAGCAAACCCTTCAGAAAAAAGCTCATTGCTGAGAGGTTGGCAGTGGCTGCAATCACCTGTAAGGCCACGATGTTCTTCCTGAGGAGGAACGAGTTTGGATTTGCCCATAGTGAGATACAGAACTCCATTTCTAAATTTACTTCCTGAAAGCTGGTATGAGTGTTCAGCCTCCCTGAGCACTGGGAATCCCAGCCATGGAGGGGACAAGGTTCATCTGAGCTGGCCAGGACATCCTGGGATCCTCACACACCCAGCACACAGGCTGCAGCTCTGCAACTGGGAAAGCCAATGTTTATGTTCCCCTCGTTCATATTTTTTACTTTTTCATTCATAAATGTATCCGAAAACTTTCTAATCTCATCCATCACTTTCCTAGAGCCCAGACTAAATTGCAACTGACCCTTCCACCAGCCAAATCCTCCTCAACTTTAGGGTTTCCTCTTAATTTCTGCAGAATGCTTAGGCTTTTCCAAAACATGGTATTAGCAAAGGAAATGTCCCATATTTTGCCTTACATGTCATCCATATGCTGCTAAAAGTAACATGACTTTTCATCTCTCCAAGGCTCCTGTGTATTCTTAATTTTTTCTACTACATGACCATCATATTGGTTTAGTTTCTCTAATTTAGCACACAGTCAGTATTGGAAAGTGGGCTTTTTTTACCCTTCCTTCACATAGAATATTAAATATGTGAAGCTCAGAAATTCAGTTCAAGGAAGAACATACAACAAAGTCTTTCTCCACTGAATCACAGGATGCTTGGAACACAGAGCTCAGAAATGAGGTAAAGCAACTGTCTGTTAACACAGAATTACTCAGCAGGAAACTTACCATGTGTTCATGGAATGAAACTCCACGTAAGATTAATTTCTCCCATACAGGGTCAGAAACTGCAGCCCTACCTCCAAACCGAGAGGAGAACTGGATACAGTGGGTCTTCTGAGTGGCAGGTGAAGCTGCAAAACACAATCAGTGCATTTGTAAGCAGACAAATAAGGTCTGTGCAAGGCTGGACTGAGGGCACTCAGCAGGCTGTAGCTGTGGCTGAGGGGGTCATTGCATTCCCAGTTTGGGCTATTTTGTGTTCCCTTCAGGATCTGGGAGCTTTGGGGCCAAGCAGCCTTCAGGAAATCTGCCAGAGTGACATGTCTGGAATCCCTTACAACTGGGAAGGCAGCCTTGGCCCACAGCCTTTCTGCTTTTCCTGGATTTCAGCAAAAGTGATTTCAGTTCCTCCTTATTTTAACCTCCAAAACAGTCTTGTACTGAATCAATCCCTATATCATTTGGAGCACCCAATGACTTTAGAATAGACAGACTACAGAGTAGGGCACGTACTACAGTTCCTCCAACAATCTGAGAAAATGCAAAAGGAAAGCTGAGCAGCTTTTTCTCTTTGAAAATGAGTATCACAACATTGTGCTTTATGAGGTTAAATAGATTTTACTATAAAACAAGCAGAGCAGTTCATAAACAGTTTATACCAAATCCAAGCATCACTTTCAAATGCACATTTCCCAGTTTTGAGCAGTCAGTAACAGCACATCTACAATGAGTTGGGATTACATTCAGATTTGTGCTTTGTACAGTGAAATTTATGTTATTTTTTTTTATATCCAATTCCCTTTTGATTGCAAGCTACAATCTACCAGTGTTCTGGTCTGTGCTGCAGCACACGCTGCTCTCACACATTTTCAACCCAGTGGTTCAACACAAACCCCGTGCTATAGTCCAGCAGCTGAGTGCGTGCACCCACAGACATTGCCCATGGCCATGCTTGTCAGAAAAACTCATCCTGGCTGGGCTGGTGACACCACCTGTGCCAGAGCCACCTGCCAGGCTCAGCGTGGGGCCTGGGAAAGTCTCTGGGATGGCAGCAATGCCAGCTGTCCCACAGCACACCTCCCACCGGGGCTGGGGGCGCTGCCAGGGACTGCAACAGGTTTGTTGAGGGGCAGTGACACCAAAAGTCCCCCGGCTTTTGGTGACCGTGACAAAGCTGCCCAGGGAAGGGAACGCTCATACTGCAGCTGCAGCCAGGAGGCTGGACCGGCCACTTGGGTGTACAGAGGCAAAGTCACCTCCAGGTACACGGACAGTCACCTCCAGGTACACGGACAGTCACCTGCAGGTACACGGACAGTCACCTCCAGGTACACGGACAGTCACCTGCAGGTACATGAACAGTCACCTCCAGGCACACGGACAGTCACCTCCAGGCACACAGTCAGTCACCTCCAGGTACACGGACAGTCACCTCCAGGTACACGGACAGTCACCTGCAGGTACACAGACAGTCACCTGCAGGTACACGGACAGTCACCTGCAGGTACACAGTCAGTCACCTGCAGGTACATGGACAGTCACCTCCAGGCACACGGACAGTCACCTCCAGGCACACAGTCAGTCACCTGCAGGAGCTCAGGGGACTCCTGCAATGCAGCTCTGTGTCACCAGTTCCAATGGAAGGGCTCAGGGGCTCAGCTGCAGTTCAGTGCTGACAGGGACACTCGGGGTGGTGCCAGTCGGGCAGGAGAAGTGGCAGAACCCAGCAGGAGCACACAGCCCCGTTAGGAGAGAGCTCCCTAAGGACACTCTCAGAAACAGCCTGGTGAAAGAGCTGTGGCAGCTCACACACCCTGGGAGCAGCTCAGTGCCAGCCCCAAGGGCTGGGAACGTCGTTCTCACCCTGGAGAAAGCAGGGCCTCTCCCTCAAAAGCAGCCCTCACAAATTGGCTTCCCTAGATCTAAATTTCATTCTGTACAAGGTGACTGAGGGCCTTTTCTTCCCTGCATCTTGGTGCACAGCACCCTACCCAACAGCAAGAACTTTGGCCCGAGATATGTTTGCATGTTTACTATGAAATTAACATTTTTGTGCATATTTAAACTAGTGGTCGTTCTTAATATACTAATTTTTGAAATTGATTAATAATTCAAATCACTTTCACATGATAGGACATGCTGGTTTAGAAATAAAGAAAAACAAGTATGGGTAATTAAGAATAAAATAAATAAATGGAGTATCAGGAAAGCACATTTGAGGTCAGTTCTCTTCTACAGGTGCTCCTTGTTAGATTAGAAAACAAGAAATAATTTGTTAATGTTTTTTCTAGAAGAAGACTCCAGAGAAAGTTTCTCTTTCCAGATTAATCCTGTGGAGAACCACAAACCTTTAGCAAATTCTATCTAAAAGTCACTTTCAAATCAGAAAACTCAGGAGAGAAGGACACCTTGAGATCCCAGAACACAAATGCTCCTGCACCGGAGCAACCTGGGAAGCTGTCTGGACACCCAGGAGACACAGCCTTGCTACAAGGAGCTGAACAAAATAATAAAAAAGTATTTGAGCTTAAATGACAAACACACAGCACATTTGACTGATGCCAGAAAGCAATTTTTAAAATAGTGTTAAACAGTAAAAATATACCTTTAACTCTCTTTTATTATTCTCCAAAGATAAAAACCCCAGAATCCTGCTGACCACTGGAGAATTGAAATGATGGAGTTTAGGGTGCATCTTCATATTGCTTCCTTTAAAAAATCTCCCCAGTTTTATGCATAAGATGAAAGAGCTTGTCCACAGAAATTTAAGTTAAATTATCAATTTGTTCCACTATGAAGCATGTTTATAAACTTAAATGTCACAATTAGACTCCTTCATGGTAGAAAGACAGCCACTGGTGGGTGGGGTTTTTGTTTGGTTTTTCCCTAAAGAGATAAAAAAGTGGTGCTTCAATAAAAGTAAAGTCCATTGACTTTCATAAAACACAAAATAAAGGTCATGTAAAAAGGCTTTAAGTCTTCTGGGAAATAAGAGTTTAGTCCTGTTCACAGAAAGAAAGGTAATCAGTGGCCGGCGTGGTCTGTTCTTCTGAGTCTTTCTTGCTCAAGAAGTTTTATTTCCCCTTTTTTTCTGCTTATAATAGGAGCCACTGAAAATTTAAGACATATTTCAAATATTTTCCATTTTACAGCAATTCAAAATAGAGAAGTGGAAAATAATTCCACAAAGAGTTTACAGTGGCTGAGAAGTGAGAAACCAGCCATGTGTACTCATAGGAACACAAATTATTTCATGTCCTGTTAAATTTTAATCTTTTCCACAACTGGCTAATTCAAATGAATTTTCAGCTCTTGAGTCCCAAAATCGTTTATGACTTTACACATTCATAGGGGAAGGGGGGGAATAGAGAAGATACAAACAAAAATCAGGATGAGATTGATGGTTTTATTCCTGGTTTTACCCAGGTCAGTTTTAGAAGACAGCTTTGAACACATTCCCTTCACTGTTGGGGCATCTATTGGAAGCTGTAAGAAAAGTTCAGGTTTTGACAAGATCATGGCTCCAAGACTACCAAAGCTGTGAAAAATAGTTCATTTTAATTTTGCAGAATTTGTCTCAGGCCCTTAGAGCAGGCACAAAGGATCTCCTCTCTTCCCCTGAGATTCAGGACAGGGTCTCAGAACTGGAATGGATGAAACTGCGTTGTGCCTTTCTCCATATTCTCTTCGTTGATTCTTTGCTTATCCCCACAAGAAATGCAATTAGTTAGACACTGAGCAATACAATAGAACAAATTTTAATTGACAGAGGAAAACAAAAAGATTACAAAACCAATTAATTTCTTCTTTATTGCTTCAGAGTTTGTAATCATTTGAGTTCAAGCAAATGGCAGTATCTTTCATCTGAAAAACATTCCAAACTAAAACTTCTGTGGTTTCTTCTTTTGTTTGCAGATATCCAGTGGCTTGTTAAGATCATGATTAGATCATGACACTTTCTAATTCTTTGGATGGTGATTCAGAATTGCTCAGAATTGCTACCGAAAGCATGGCCTGGCCTACAGAGAGATGACAGAGTAAGACTTTTCTGGAATGGAATAGCACTAGGTTTGCACCTAATGCAAATTCTTAACCACCTGTTTCCATTTTGCTCATTTCACTTCTTTTTAGGAAGGTATCCAGAGCTGTAAAATGCATTTACTATCCAGATCAAACCCCTCTGCTGGGAGGTTCAGCGTTCTGCTGTGTAACTGCCCTGCCTGGGGTTCAGCTCCTGAGCCCAGGGTGTGAGCAGAGAACGGCTCCAAGAGCTGCTGACTTGTGCTGTGAGTCTGGAAACTGCTCAAGGATCACCCTGGGATGTGTCTCAGCTCTCACAGAGGAACACAACACCAGGTTTCTTCTCACTGCAATCTTGAGATCTACTAAAAATCCCTTCCTAGAAAAGAATTCTCTGTGTCTCCTGGCCCTCTCTCCCATCAGTGTTTCTCCCTCCCTCTTTCCTGTCCTTCTCGGATATTTCCTATGCAAGGCTACAGCAGAGCAGCCCTACCTTGCCTGCTGGGCCTGGGCAGGGGGAAGGCAGCTCACTACAGCAGCTACAATGAAAACAAGAACAAAAGGGTTCCAAAGCTGTCACCAACTTTTCTGAGCATAAGTCAAAATATTTCTAACCATCTGATGGCCCAGGAAGATGAATTTCATTATGTCAGATGGGGCCAACCTCCATGTTCACTGTGGGGTTTTTGCCTCATGCTCTCCAAGCCATGGCTGCAGAGGAGGATAAGGCACAAGACAGAATCCTGCTGGATATACAATTCCCTCTAGTAGCATGCCTGAAAGCTGTAAACCATCAGCAAATCCCAGGAAACAGGGGATGGCATAAAGCAAGTGAAGGATGAGCTTCCTCCAGCTTTCTGCACCAAGTTGATACATGTTAGTTCCTTCATGTTTTGGCAGCCACTCAAGGCCATGAAAAGTGCCAATCCTGCAACTTGCCTCAATGTGAGTGTTTGTCTACACAGGAAACAATTTCAGAATAAGGTACAGCGTGGATTTAGGCTCTTATCTATTCTGGTCTCACAGCTGGCTCATAAAAGCACAGAAAGCCCAAGTTGCTACTAAACAGCAATCTCAATATGCCTTAATAGAGCTCTCAGACATTCACACTGCACATTAGGAGAAGTTTAAAGCACCAGAGAGTTTGCAGCCAGTGTGTCTGTGTGAGGGCTAGCACAGTCTGGGATAAGCCAGCAGATGAGGATTGTCACCTTTTCTCAGGGTGTCCCAGATGTTAACACCCAAGGTAAAGCAGTGTTAGGAGCAAACTGCACAGTTGTCATAACAACAACCACACAGCCCAGGAGATGAGTAAGTCACCAGCAATCTGAAGCAAGAGAGAAATCAATTAAATCAAGGGATTCAGGACCTCTGGGCTGCTTTGGCCACTGGTCCCTGAAAGGGAAAGATTCTGATTCTCAGTGTCTGTCTGGGTAAAGAGACACAGCCATCCTGTGGAAACATGGAAAAACCACACACATCTGGATTTTTAACCCCAGATCCTTCCAGCACCTGCCCCAGCCAGGCTGTCAGCAGCACCTGCGTGTACCCACACATCTCATTTGCTTGTCCACTCACAGTTTGTACCCTCCCAGCTGAGCTTTCCCACTGTAAGATACTTGTGCACTGATCTACCCAGGCTGTAGGATCGATGCAAAGAGCAAGTGGTATCTGTTCTTTTTACAGATTCAGCCTGGTCTTTTTTGAGGCTGGTCTTTTACATTTCTAATTTTTTATATTTTCCTCCAAAGGCTTAATCTAGAAACTTATCACCACTTAATGAGAGAACTGAAACATTGATTCACTTTTCTTTGCACTCAGGAATTTAGAATTTTGCAATCAACTTAAAGTCATATAAAATATTATCCTTGGTCCCACTGCAAACCCTTTTTTTTTTTGCAAAACCAGCAAAAATGTAACAAATGCAGGTTGCACATTCCACAAGACCATAAAAAATTTGCAGATTTTCAAGGGAAACTGGTGGTAGGAAATACTTTGAAGAAGTTCAAGGACTACATGGGGAGTAAGTTGAATTCCAAGAAGGAAATTTTGTGGGAGTTAGACAATCCAAAACATTACAAAATGGAAAAAATCTTTGGGGTTTAGAGCTTTAGCACACCACTCATAGCTGGAAGTCTGTCAGAGTTGTCTCCATAGGCAGCTGACTCTATAAACTGATGCTCCAGGCTTTATTACAATTTCATCTGGAACGTTCAGTTATTTTCAGTGATTTTTCAGAAGAAACATTCATACTCATTTATGGCATATACTTGGTTTCTAGGCAGTCAAACATCCAACTCCCTAAAACTTATAAATCCTGACAGCAGCCTTAGAAACACAGAGTGCCCCAAGCCAGGCCAGGTACAGGCACACTGCTCCTACTGAGGTATTCAGCCTGTCCTTAATCACACATTTCCATTGTATCCAGCAGTTCTGACCAGCAGAAAGAAATGACAGCTCCACCTGAGTCCTGCAGCATGGAGACTGAGATAAACAGCTCATCCATGAGAGCAGAAAACAGCAACACTCATCTATTTTCACTCATAGCTTGCAAAGAAGCATTGATCCTAAGTGCATGTTAATGCTCTTAGCAGCACGTTAATCGAGCTTGCCATTGAGATCTAGTCGGGGTCTGAAAGGGAAAAATTAACTGGAAACTTTTTGTGAATTCACAAAATAAGATCTGAATCCTGAGAGTTAAAAGGACATCATTTACCAACCACGGTGTGTTATTATTCTTGGGGATAGTGCTTTCTAAAATTATGGGTCCTTATGGGAAAGTATTTTTTGTAACAACCAATCCACTGCTCAAGAATTTATTTCATAGCAGCATCCTCCCAAAGGCATTTACCAGGGGAAACATTCCAGCTCTGCTATATGACATTTGAAATATGTTAATACCATCTCCTTGGCAGGGATACAAGTGGACACAGGGTTTTTCCTGTGTTCCCCCATCTCCCCATGAGGGCTAACACACAGCTCTTCCACCATCCAAACTACTTCTGTTATGTTAATTATATTTAATGAGTACAGACTCACAGGCCAACAGCAGAAATGAAAAGCACAAGGGCCTGACTATTTCGTGTACAGCAGCCAAGTTTGTATCAACTGAACTAAGAGAAATCCATAAATATGATGAGGAACAGCAGGACTTCAGCAACTTCTTGCTGGGTCAAGAAGAAATACTTCCAGAAGTAGCAACACTATCATCATCAGCCAGTGTACTTTAGTAACTCTGTTTCCTGTGCTTTGGGGTCAATTATTCAATTCAGACATCAGTACTTCTATCACTGAAACAGCATTTAAACAAGAGCTGGTTGCACCATGAAATGTAAACCCCTCGGTCTGTCAGAGGACAGAGAAGCCCGTGTGCCAGGGGCCATCAGGGCATGCCAAGATCCGGGCACGTGGCTGCTCCCGGCCATGCCCTGCTCGGTCACAGCAAGAGCAGGAATCCGAGCGGGCCAGCCCCGCCCGTGCCGGGAGCTGCCCGGTGCTGGGAGCTGTCAGCAGCGCCTTCTCCTCACACCTTCGGATTGTTCCAGCTTCGGGCACGGGCAGCTGGGGATTCTGCTCTCAAGGAATTCAGCAGCTGAGCAGAGGACACAAGGACGGAAGAGATGAGAACCCTTCTCACCCTTCCTTGGCACTGCAGCTTACACAAGAGCAAGGCAGGGAGGACAGGACAAGTTTTCAGAACTACAGCAGGAGCTCAGAGACCAAATCCTCTTCCCACACAACTTTGGAAGCCCTTTTGCTCACGATACCAATTCTCTGCACATTCCAAAGAAGTATTTCCTCCTGTCAAGCCCCGCTGGGACTCCCACTCTCAAGAAAAACACCGGCCATGAATTCAACAAGCTTTCTGGTATTTCCCCCTCTATCTTATTTCTATCCCCATTATCTACTCTGCAGAGATTTTTTCCACCACAAACACCTCTCCCCCTGCAGTGGAAGGACAGGCACACACATGTATACTCACAATCTGAAAACAAGGGGGGTTTCTCACATTAGGAATTCGCAGCACTCAAAATTAACTAGTTCTGTCATTCATTTGAAATGGCATTAAGGTGAATCCCTGGTGTGTGAGAATCCCAGCTGCGGGCAGGAGATACAGACAACATGATCAGAATTGTCCCTCGGCATCACACACAGCTCCAAGAGTTGTACTGCTGCAGTCACGGGTGGGAGGGGAGGAGGAACAGCGGCAGCACAAGTTTCTTACCGGAACAAATCCTCGTGCAAGCAGAGAGAAACCGGAGCTTTGCGTTCTCATCAGTCTGGTTGCTTGAGTGTATCCATGGTAACCCCCATCCTTCGGAACTTCAGTGTGCATCTACACACGGCTTTTACATTCCACTAACACACGAACAGAACGGGGAGCACTGGAGTGACTCCATTAATCTGCTTCGACTTCAGCTACCTAAGTGCATTAGGAGACAGAAAAGCTCCCCCACATCTACTCTTTAACCCAAAGTCCAGCGTGCAGCTGGAATTTCTGGATTACTCTGTTCTTTGACAACAATATTTACTGTCCTGCATAAGGAGGATAAGCCCTGCAGGATTCTGAACAGTCTGAATGCATTGTTGAGCACCATTTACTAATGTCTGACTGATACATAAACTTCTGATTTTATAAAAAAGGGTGAAAATTATTTTATTATATCAATAGCATGCTTAAAAATTCTTAGCAAGAATATGGTATAGAGCATCTTCTTAAGAAATTTGACAGATTTAATAACCTTCCTAATCTGATTTAATCAAAGGCATCTTAAAAGAAAGGTTTTTAATATGTGGACCTGAAAATGAAAATTACATTGACATTTTGGATTTATCTATGATAAATCAAAGTGTCCTGCTAACTTAGCTTGTTATTCTTAGATTATTTGCATGACTTCTTTTAATAGCATATCATCACACAAAAATCAGAATGAAAACCAATATCTGAAACGCTGGCCTGTGAAAGTGATGTTTAAATTACTCAATGAACAGGATCAGGGTGCTGTTCCATTGGAACAGAACAGTGTGAGTTCATTACAATGAAATCACAACCTCCAGTACCTGTGAAAGGAGGGAAGGGAAGGATTTCTGCCCTGAGGGAGGTGACCCCTGAGCTGCCTCCTGTCCCCCAGAGCCCGGCCCCTGTTGGGACAGCAGCTCCTGCCCCAGACCGGGGGCTGCCCTGTGCCAGCTGCCTGCCCACTCCACACTCTGCTTCTGCTCCTTGCTTCACCACAGCAAAGCTCTCTTTATTTGAAACAAGAAAGCAGATTAATTCATGATTAAAGCCGACAAACAAACAAAAAACCACCTCCAAAATCAATGCGCGGTGGATAAGAAATTGTTGTTCTTAAAGGAACGTGTTTTCCATCAGCTTTGTCTTTGTGTTGCTCTTTATGATTCAAATTCAGAGCAGTGCCAGAAAATGGCAGGCATGTCCTTGGAACAGCACATGCAAGACAGGACTATTTTTATCAATAAAACATTCCCAGTGATATCTTTGGCAAGACTGGAGCAGCAGTGTCCTGGAACCAGGTAAAACCAATGGAAACCTCCTCTCAAGCTCATTTTGGCACCTTTGAAATCTCATTTTTGTTGCCTTTTCTGGTGAAAACAGATGGAGTTAATTGCTGCTTTTTTAGTTACTATGTGAGAAAAAAGCTAAATTACCTTCAGAATGAGACCTGCATGTATGCAGAAAGCTACCACGAGCTCTCTGCAGAATACAAATGGAACTTGCCAAGCAACATTTGAATTTTTAGATTGTATTTCATTCAAATGCCTAAAAATTGGAAGAAGCTTTTCTCGGGAGGACTTTTGTTCAGTGAAGAAATTAGAGTTTTGCCAGCCATTTTCCAAAGCCATCCCTCTCTGCTCTAGAGTCCGACTGCCACAGCAGTTGTCTGAAGCAGCTTTCCTTTCACCAGGCATGCTCCTACAACAGCTACAGAAACTCTCAGGATGCAAGATGTGAAGCTTTTTATATTTACATTGGAAAAAGAAAAAATAAACAACAGCTTCTTTTGCTTGGAAGAACGAAAAGGAAATCTCAGTAATCATAAAGAAACTGAAGAAGCTGTAAAATTCTCCCTTGCCCTCTTCGCACCTGTCCTTGGTAAGAATTTGCACAAAAAGATACAAATGGGAATATTTTTGCTTCAGTGAAGGGTTTATTAATATCTCACTTGCAAACTCCCAGCATCTGCATTCCTTATCAGAAAAGCACTGAGTTATTTTTCCCTTTCTTCACCTCTTTATTAAAACTCTAAGTATCACCATTGTGCCCAGAACATAGGGGGAAATCAGTCTGATGTCCACAAAGTCAAGGTTTAGATATGGGAATGCTTTTGTCTTTCGAAGTTGTATTAAAACTAAGTTGTATTAATAGAGCAAGACAAACTAAGAGAATATGAAAGGAAACAAAATAGAGGAAATCATAAGATTTGGAAATGGATTTTTATTGCAGAGACTGCAGATAAGGTAAATGCAGGGCAGACTCAGGAGACTCAGCAATGTCTGAATTCTGACAGGTTTTCAGATGGCTCAGACTTGCTGTGCAGAAGGCAGTAAATATTTCATGGTGTTTATTTTGAGTGTTTTCACTTGGAGTCTGTTCTTCTGTGTTAGTAAAACCCATCACTGTGTTACAAACCAAACCCTGTGATCACACACGTTGATGAGAGCCCAAACTGGGTCTGTTCAATGATCAGTCCCATTGGCTTTACCAAGCTGTCAGTCAGAGAGCAGGGCTGCAAACCCCACAGCTCCAGCCACCTCTCGAGTTAGTCCTTAAATATGTGGAAAAATTCATCCACAGTTCTCCAGCAGTCTCTTTATAGGTTCAGTGAACAGATCCATGCAGGTAAATCACTTGTGTCTTCTGGCCCAGAAGCCCAGAAAGCCCAACTGAAGAGTCACACCCAATCATCCACTGTCAGTACCCCAAAATCATAATTCTGCAGAAGGAAATGAAGAATTCAGGTAAAATCGAGATGGCACAGTGGCAAACAGTCTCTCCCTGCCACAGCTCCCCTCTAGAATTTACACACCTGAGACATCCCCTGCATTGGCTCTAGGCTTTAAGACTATTTGTTCTTCAGACCTTGTCCCCCATGAGCCAGAACTTCAATTCCTTCTAAAACATGACAGAACACTGGAAAAAGCAGGATGCTGAGCACATGCTGGTACCCCACAGGGAATTACCATATCCTAGGAATAGTGCAGCCCTGATATTTGGAGTGAAGAAGGATTTTCTCCCCCACCAAAGACTTGTTGTGCTTCCTTGTTTTCCTGGGAGGAAAGCTGCATGGGGGCAGCAGGGTTTGTTCATAGCTTTAAAGATATTTGTGATGACTCAGTGTAATATCTACCTTGGAACACTAAATATTCCCCAGTAAACACTTGACAAATCATTCACATACAGAAATACATTTAAAAATCAAAGAAAAGGGAGCAAAATGAAAATGTTTGACATTGTGGTTGAAATGATGAAAAGGTGACATGAGATGTTTCTGCCTCTACCCTGCAGACATCACATTTTATTGTCCTTGGGGGCGATGAATTGGGCATTTGTACAGTTGTTTTCTTCTCTAGTGAAGCTTTTCTGGAATACTCTCAGACACAGGCACTTGCAGTGCTCAGGCGGTAAAATTTTATTCATATTCTTCTGTAAACAACTTAACAGCAAATTACCAGTGCATTTCCTTCCCACCAAATCACCTTAGCAACCCCTGTGAAACAGCTCCAACTTTCAGAGGGAACTTGGAGTCTCACAGAGCTCTGCAAAGCCTCCAAAGGAAAAACAACACCTCTGGTAAAAACAACAACAAAAGCTTTCTAATTTGCTACATGGAGCCTTGTAATCCCTAAAAGACACAAATTGAGGTTTTGAGAAGGAGGTGGTTCAGTGCAAAGGTGCAAAAACTCCCTTTCAGAGCAAAACCTTCTGCCCAGGACATGGTGCTGCCATTGGCTCCTGCCCAGCACGGCTTTAGACTGAGCCAGGACAGTGATGGCAACACTGAGCAAACATCACCAGCAGAACTTCCCTGCCTTAGCTCCTGGTGTGACTCTGGCCACACAGCTGGCAGAAAAGTGGCATTTTTTGCTTGAGGGAAACGGAATCTGAGTCAAATGTTTTTTAGAATGTTTTCTAGAACTTCCCATGGATTGGGAACACTAAGAAAATCCAGCAGGAAGAACACACATGTGCATGTGTGCTTTCTGGCTCCTCAGTGAGATGTTTGCTTTTCCCAATCCCCTGTATGTAAGAGATCCCAGATTCTCTTCTCTTCTCTTCTCTTCTCTTCTCTTCTCTTCTCTTCTCTTCTCTTCTTCTTCTCTTCTCTTCTCTTCTCTTCTCTTCTCTTCTTCTTCTCTTCTCTTCTCTCTCTTCTCTTCTCTTCTCTTCTCTTCTCTTCTCTTCTCTTCTCTTCTCTTCTCTTCTCTTCTCTTCTCTTCTCTTCTCTTCTCTTCTCTTCTCTTCTCTTCTCTTCTCTTCTCTTCTCTTCTCTTCTCTTCTCTTCTCTTCTCTTCTCTTCTCTTCTCTTCTCTTCTCTTCTCTTCTCTTCTCTTCTCCTCTCTTCTCTTCTCTCCTCTCCTCTCCTCTCCTCTCCTCTCCTCTCCTCTCCTCTCCTCTCCTCTCCTCTCCTCTCCTCTCCTCTCCTCTCCTCTCCTCTCCTCTCCTCTCCTCTCCTCTCCTCTCCTCTCCTCTCCTCTCCTCTCCTCTCCTCTCCTCTCCTCTCCTCTCCTCTCCTCTCCTCTCCTCTCCTCTCCTCTCCTCTCCTCTCCTCTCCTCTCCTCTCCTCTTCTCTTCTCTTCTCTTCTCTTCTCTTCTCTTCTCTTCTCTTCTCTTCTCTTCTCTTCTCTTCTCTTCTCTTCTCTTCTCTTCTCTTCTCTTCTCTTCTCTTCTCTTCTCTTCTCTTCTCTTTCTCTTCTCTTCTCTTCTCTTCTCTTCTCTTCTCTTCTCTCTTCTCTTCTCTTCTCTTCTCTTTTTTCTCTATTATCAGCTTCAGGAATTCTTGAATACTTTGCTAGACCTCAAACCTGCCTACAGCTGATGGTTGCTCTTCAATAGCCACTGACTCCAGCCAGTGTGTGGCTGGAGTTAGCTGATATCCCTATCAGGCAGCTGAAATTCCAAAAATATTATTTTACAGGGTTTTTAAAGAACCCAAGTCCTGTGGCATTACAAGGCACTTCCTTTCCTGACACCTTCAAGATCAACCCTGATTATTTTTACCTGCAATTTTCCTCTGTTACATATTATCCAGGAATCTCACAGATGAAACCCAAGAGGGGCTGCTCCCTGTGAGACAGAACCCAGACCTTCACACACCTCACTTCCACCTCAGACAACAAGGCTGCCTTACATTTTTACCAACTTATACACAAACACTGAATTTCCACCAGAATATTCCAGCCTGGAATACTCAGAGAGCTGCCCAGTGCTCGGATTTGAACACGAGCCCTCGTGTGCCTTGCCTGCCATAGGTGTGAGGGTCCCCAGTGGGGGTCACTGGTTTAGTCCCGGGCCCCCAGCACACACCGGGCTGGCTGCAGGGCTGGATCTCCATGGCCAAACCCTGACACCTCACCTCTAATCAGTGCTGCCCTTCTACCACAGCAGGACTTTACCAACAGCACTTTGAACTCACACCAAAGTACATCATGCTTTTGACTCCGACAATCCTTTGGCAGCGAGGACCGCCAGAACACAACTCCAGGTTTGGCTTTTTGATCACAATTTTCTCAGCTCCTCCAGATAAAGAGGATGAAATCTGCAGGCCATGTCAAAAGCGCTAAGGCCAACTTTGTAATAGCACAATTTGCTTCCAGTGCTTTGAGAACCTTGAATATTTTTGAACTATGTGTCACAGGAGATGAGGTAGTGTTTGATTTAACTCTCAAATGAAATTCCAGGAAGGTGCATTTATAGATAGCTAAAAAGAGCTGCAGTAATTCCATGAGACCGTGCTCTACCTGAACACATCCATTTGCTGTAAAGTTTCAAACAACACACTTTGAAAAGACGAGGCAGCCTAATAGATCCGCTTCAATTACAGATCTAACTCAAAGCCTCTTTCTGCCCGGTCCTGAGCAGCGCTTTGAAGTCACAAGGAGGATGAAAGGATGCTCAGTGTCTGACAGCCTGGGGGCTCTGGTACAAATGAGGGAAAGATCTGGCTCCTCATTGACCAGGGCCAGCGCTGCTGAGGGAGCCCCAGTTTAAGGAAAAGATCCCCTGCCCACTCCTTCTGTCTCATGCTCGGGTATGTAACGCTGCTTAAAACAAGTTCTGCACCTGGATAACAACAGATCAGACCAAGGATGGGTAAAACAGGATTAAGAATGGAATGAACTTAGAAAGAACTTTATCTCTAAGAACATGGTAAATTTATGGGTCAAAAAACCTGTCCACAATTGCATTCTGAAGGCCACAAGACATCCAGCAGCATTCAGTACCAGTCCCAGTTTCTACCAGCACAGGCAGGAGATTCAGGTTAACAATTCCCACAGCCATTTATAAAGCTGCCAGCCTAAACAATGGCTTTTTTAGTATCTCACCATCGATGTGAAATAACAGGTCAGCTTATCTCCCACAGTTCAGAAGCCTCAAAAAGAAGGCAAAATCGAAGTCACTCAGATTCACCAATGCTCTGTAGGCCATTAGTGGGGTTTGCAAGTTTTTGGGGAGCCGTGTACCTTGACTTCAGCACATATTTTGCTACTGAACCACAATCACAAAGCTGAAAATAATAATCAGCATGGCCAGTTCAGACACACATGACCCCACATCCCTGTGCACAGATCCAGTACCCCCGGTTCATTCCAGCTGCTGAGCTGGCTATTGTTTGGTTTCTGAATAGTAACGGAGCCAGACCTCTCTGTGAATAAAAACTCATTTCTTGTGAGTCAAAACTACCGAAGGATTTTGTTTCCCTCCCCCATCTTCTTTCCCCTAAATTCTGGAATGCAGAAACGCATCATAATTGCCCTGAAAGCAGCAGAGGGAATACAGCAAGGAGGAAGTTGGTCTCTACATAATTCAACTCCTTTGCTTTTTGATCATGATCCAATGAACAAGTGTCGCCACAAAGACTCCCTGTTATCAGTGTGCAATTAAAATCTGCCCAGAAACGTATTCAGATTATATATAGGCATTCATACTTAAGGGATAAAATCTTTGTCATGTACTTTAGAACCCCTGCATAAACATTCACTAATTGTATTCCTTTCTAACAAGTGAGGTTTTGAGAGGAGGATAATTTTCTCCTAGTAACAAAATGGTACTAAATAATGTTATAAATACAACAGCTCATAATCCAGCACACCTTTTACATTCTGTTGTGCAAGATCTACAGCAAACATGTAAAATGAAGCACTGAAGATGGCTGACAAATGCACAGGTGCTACACTCACAGGATGGATTGTATTGTGGGGTTTTGTGTTTCCAAGCAATCATAAAGTAGTTTTTCCTCTAAATTTGGATAGTTTTCTGGAGCATTTACAGCACAAACACTACAACATCGTGCTAGGGCAGGACAACTTAATAACAAAAGAAAAAAAGAGAAAATAAAAGACTCGTCAGAAGAGAAATTTCTCTCCCTTCTTCTTCAACTACACATCTCAGTTGTTTCTCCTCTTTTCAGTGCCTAGCACTAGAAAAGCATGGGGAGAGCACATAAATGATGACCAAACAATTCAGTTACACTCTTATGGGTAAGTTCATGTCTCCACTACCCAATTTACCATATGTGGATTTTACTTTTTTTCGTATACTCCTTAAACTTACTCATTTTTTTACATTCTACTCAGTAATTCAGGCTACAGAAGAGGACACACAGAAATTGTGGTGGGTTGAGAGTGCAGTTAGCTGAGGAACTCATTAGAAATGCAGAATTTGTAAATTTTCTGTGTCCATGGTTATGTTTAAATAAATACATTTTAAAAATTCATCCAGTACTGCACTCTGAAGTAGAAGCAATAAACAGGTTGTATGATATTGGAAATACAGTACGACTGCTGAGATAATTTTAATTAGTCAGCTTTTAAGTACTGCAAGGTATCTTGTGTTATTACAACCCTGTTACTTTTTGGTGTATCAGACTGCAGGGGACACAAAGAATTTTTATTTACCTGAAGCGGAGTATCACCCCTCACAGCTCATTCACTTTTTGTGACAGTTCGGTGGCTGTGGCAGCGTTGCTCTGAAGCAGGACACAGGTCGAAAATGAAGGTGCTTGTGGAGAAAAACAGGAGGGGCAGCCATGCTTATGCAGGGCAAACTGCACTGGGCTGTAGGGCTGTGGGAGCAGGTGAAGCTCATGGGAGCTCAGGGTGAGTCCAGCGTTGCGGCTCGCTCCGATGTCGAACTCGCTCCCCTCATGCTGCCGCCGCCATCTTAGCTCCCCTCATGCTACTGCTGCCATCTTAGCTCCCCTCACGCTGCCACCACCATGTTAGCTCCCCTCACGCTACTGCCGCTGCCATCTTAGCTCCCCTCACACTGCCACCACCATGTTAGCTCCCCTCACGCTACTGCCGCTGCCACCTTAGCTCCCCTCACACTGCCACCGCCATCTTAGCTCCCCTCATGCTGCCGCTGCCATCTTAGCTCCCCTCACGCTACTGCCACTGCCATCTTAGCTCCCCTCACACTGCCACCGCCATCTTAGCTCCCCTCACGCTGCCGCTGCCATCTTAGCTCCCCTCACGCTACTGCCACTGCCATCTTAGCTCCCCTCACACTGCTGCTGCCACCTTAGCTCCCCTCACACTGCCGCTGCCATCTTAGCTCCCCTCACGCTGCCGCTGCCATCTTAGCTCCCCTCACACTGCTGCCGCCATCTTAGCTCCCCTCAGAGCCTGCACGGCCGCCCCTCACCGAACCTTCCCCACGGCGACAGAGAATGCCAATCACTGCATAGAGCGGGAACATGCCACCAATCACCGCACAGAGCGGGAAACGTCGGGACCAATCATCGCACAGGGCGGGAAAACACGCGCCAATCGGAACGCAGTACTCCAGGATGTGCCCGCCCCTCTCGCTGAGGGCCAGACGCGCTGAGGGCTCGGCATGGTGAGCTCCAGAGCGGAGCCTGGAGCTGGTGTTTGCCCAGTGAAAATGTCACCAGAGAGCAGCAAACGTTGCTAAGGGCTGATCCGCTGTTCACATGTACCTAAGCTGTGTAACCCCAGCCAGTGCCCCACAGGCACCTGTGACAGCAGCGTTACCAACACCGACCTGAATAGTGGTCATTAATGTGCCTCAGCTTCCCAGTGCTCTCTAGATACTGTAACGTAAAATTCACGAAGATAATTGCATTTATGTACATTGTCACCCAAAGATCGATGTGCATTTATCTCTGGATGTTAAAACTTTCCTCCGTGAGGAAATGACTAGTAAATAACAAAAGAGATAGTATCGTTTACACCTCTTTGCTTTGATAAATTTACAGTGTTAAATAACTAACTCACATTACACAGCCATATCTGTTTCTGAGCACAGGCACCCACCACGAGAGTCACAAACAGGTCTGGGTTAAATGAGGGGGAAGGCAGATTTTTTATAGTAGTTTCTTCTATTTCCTAAGTGAGAATCTGCTTATAAATCACCTTGTCTGTAGCAATGTGCATGGATGGAAAACAAGGATGGACCCAGGCCTAGGCTGAAATTCAATCTTCCTTTCATGCAGAGGAAGGTTACAGAGTAATAAAATGCAGCATTTTGTACTGATGGCATACTAATGTATTCTACTAATAGAAAAGTAGAGCCTGCACAATCTGGAAGTGATAACTGCTTTTCACACAACATGCAATTTCCATTTTTTATTAGTCAGATCTTCTCACACTTTTCCTCATTAGTTCACCACAGGATCATTGATTTTATTGCAGCGAGTTTCTCTCTAATCGTGCTAAAACAAACATTTTGGGTATGAGGGACCCTCACACTTCTTCCAGTCTGTTTCCTTGACCTCCTTGCCACAAGCATGTTCCAGAATTTGCTTTTTCAGTGCCTATGCTGGGACATGACAATGGGCTTTTCAAAATTGAAGGCATTTCATACTTTTCAAAGCCTACAGCAAATTTTATGATGGTGTTTGTTCTTTCATTTTAATCTATTACTTGAATTGGAACTCTGATGAAAGTACTCAGTACAAAATCTAAGTGTTTGGTGGGTACCTTTCTTCCTACCTGCCTCAGGGACTGGAGGCAAAGTTCCATGTCCCACCTCTGCTTACAGATGGAAAAGATTGTTCTCTGTGCTTTCCATTACCAGTGACATTCCTGTCAGTGATCCAGATATTTCACACATTAACACAGGCTTGTGCAGGGGTGGAGAGCAGGAGAACTGTGCAGAACCATCCTGAGTAATCCACCTTCCTCCACTTCAGCACATCCTTAAGCAGGTACCTTGCACGAAGTGAAAGCTCTTCAGGTTCTGTTCTCTGTGCTTTTAGGAGGGGAATTTGAGGGGGGGAAATCGTAAAACAAAACTGAGAAATACTGGTAATCCTTTCTCAGCTTAACATGAAATAAAATTAATTAAATATATTTTGAGTGTGTTTCTGTGAGGCTTCTGTGGCATGCTCAGTTGTGGAGTAATTGCAGGCTGCCCCATTCTGTTCTGTGCCTCCCACATTTCTTTACTTCCTTGAATTGACTTCTCTTTGTTTTACTTCTTGCTCAGATCCCCAAAGGGATCCTGATTTATATCTTAATCATCTTTTCTACTTCCTTCGTTGAATGACTTGTTCTCCATTCAGCTGGGCCCCCAAATCCCACCGCTTCTCCCCAGCCCCCTCAGTCCCCTGCTTTGTCCCTGCTCCTTTCCCACTCCTGGCTCACACCCACTGTCCTTTTCCTGACCTGAGTTTGTAACCTCTCAGTCAGCCATGACTCTGCTTTCTCCACGTCCTTTTTACCCCCAGGCATTAGTTAATTCCCATCCTTACTCTTTAACATCATCTCTCAAAAATTTTTCCTCCTAGATTTCGTTGCCAAAATGATCCGCGCTGTGTTAATTTTGTGGCTCATTCCCTGCACCTCCCTTCCGACTTGGCCATACCATCTCTCCTCTTTCAGTGCACCCAGATGCAGCTGCAAAATTATTTTGGGTTTTTGCCCTTCTCTGTTGTGGCTTCTTGACTTCCTTCAAAGAACCAGCAAGATTCTGTTTGCTGGTTAGGCCTTATCTTCTATTTCCTGACTCACAAAATACTGCAAAATAAAGAGAAAAAAGGAGATTGAGCAACACATCCATGGACACACGCTCTGGAATTCCTGTCCTTATTCAGTGTGGCTGTTCCTAGGCAGGACAACAGCCATCCATCATGGCAGTGTTCCAGCACAGGTGTGAGAGGGAAATATCCAGGGCAGCAAAAATTCCACAATACACCCTCTTAGTTTCATCAAGAAAACAGGAGAAAAAACTTCTTTTTCTCTCAAATATGTTACTGTTTTAATCTTTTTTATTAATTTCAGTTCATTCTCTGGGAAAATAAAAAAAAGTAAAATTGAAAACCGTTGAAATTAAATATTAGTCTTTAAAAATACTTTTCAGCCAAACTCTTTAGTTAATTCAACTTAATCCAAACCCAAATTTTTGGTTCCACAAACTGTTCACATGAGAGTAAGTCTATCCAGAGTCATTCCCCAAGGATGTTTCATGCGGTTGTTGCTGTGAATAGACTCACACTGAAAGGCGTGGGAGTCAGGCACAGGTGGGAGTGCAGTGCATTCTCATCCTGAGGTATTCACATTTCATTTGGAATGGCAAACAGACTGAGGCAAGGGAGGTGCAGTGTTTGGGTCTCTGTGCCGCTGAGTTGTTACTGTCAGCCAGACTAATGCATTCATGTATGTGTGATCGAGGGAAGCAGCTCCAGCACATCCCGCCAGGCACTTCCCAAGGAGCTGTCAGTCCTTCCCCAGCTCACGCCTGCCTCCGGAGCTGCTCAGCGGGCACACAGGGCAGGGAATGCTGCCCCCAGTGATCCCATCCCTCACCCACCCAGCTCTGCCGCCCACGATCAGCCCCACAGAACTGTGAACAAAGAGTGCAAGGGGAAGGATTGGCTGGAGCAATTGCTTGAGAATTAGTGGGAGGTCAAACGTGCAGACCCACAGGTGCAGGGTGTGCACAGCTCAAATCTGGGACTGTCGCCGAGCACTCGTGGTAGAACGAATCTGTCTGGAATAGGCTTGTATACACTGACATCATTGTTAGGAATTTTGTCTTCTATTTCAAATATATTTAACCTTCCAAATACTCTGCTCCAGTCCAAGTGTTATCTACAGTCCATTTGGAGATGCTCACAGTAGCTCAACCATTTATTGGAGTTCAGTACAACACCTGATAACCCTGTGTGTAACCCACAGGCCTTTCTTTATTCTGTCCTTGACTTACACGATTTTAGTCTACACCCTGTTCTTCCCATTATGCCCTCTTTTTCCTGCCATAGCCATAGGTGTGAGCAGTGTTTGGTGCTTTTCTGGTGTTTCTGCAAGGCCCACAGTGACTGCAGCCGAGGTGCTCTCTGTTCCTTTGTACAGCCCTGACACATCCCTACAGGCCACAGGACATTCCTGTTAAGTCGCCCATTTTAAAACTCTGTGCACTTCTCCTGTCATCTCTGGCAACACAAAATGTTCCCAGCAGCATTTGTTTGTTTTCTTGAAATAATTTGATTTGCAGTTGCTTCCCAATGCATTTTACCTGCTTTGCATGTTGTTTTGTCTGCGCCTATTAGGCTCTTCAGTTTCAAGAAATTTCTAAACTGTTCTTAGTCCTAAATAATGTTAGACTCAATTTGAACCATGAGCCAGTATTTCATAGGGAATTACACATAAATCAACAACACCTGTCTTCATAAAAGAAATTTAAGACTTCATGTTCATACTAATTTCCTTTGTGTCTAAAGAAGAAAGCACAACCATAAACCAAGGGCTGTTCAGCAAGGATTATTTCCAATAACATTAAAATTATTTACAACAGTATTTACAATAAACCTGATAGAATTTTCCTTTACATGTAAATGAATGAACCTTCCAGAAACAACCACAATGTATGTAACTCCCTCTCTCACATGCACTTCATCAGTCCCAGGATTGTTTCTGTTACAGAGCCAGAATAAATCAGAATCTTTCTCAGCAGAATTTTAAGTCAACACCATTTAAATTAAATGATAGTACCAAAAAAAAAAAAATCACCACACTTTTGTACTTGTTATGCTTTGACGTTCTTGTGACTGGAATAGACATTTTAGCTTAATAAAAATCAGCAACAGAAATTTTCTTTTTTGGAGTGTTTTTAAAAACCCATGTGTTTTCAAAGTGTGACTCCAGTTTGGAGGTTTCACAGGAAGTGTGAAGTATTTTAGATAAGTTTATTGCTGTTTCACCACCAGAGATGAAATTTTCTGATGAAAAAAAGCATGTTTGATTTCAAATGTGGGAAATGGGCTACTAGAAATACTACAGCCTAATTTTTTTAAATTCCATACAGACAAAATTTCTATTAAAATCCTCTTGAACAAAAAATGCATTTCAATTTGAGAAGTGCTACAAGTATGTTTAATTTCATAAAAGGGATAATAATTTTCCTAAACTGTTATTTCTAAGAAAAATAACCCTCTGTCTATGAATTATTCTTTTATGTTGTTCTCCATCAGATCCCTCTTGCACTGTGGTAGGAATTTGCATAAAGGAGCATATACTTCATTATACAGTAAGCATGAATATTAGCAAACTTGTACATCCCTCTGCCTTATACACCCATGTTTTATTCAGAAGTGCTTGGGGTTTATTATGTTTAAAGTGAAAGATTTTTCAGAAAAGCTTTGAGCACAATAAGCCAGCCTCACTGGGCTGTTTTTGGCATTCACAGTGCATTTTGAAACAGCAATATTGTCTAGAGACTTTTATAGCCTTTCAAACATTTTAGAAACAATTAAGCACATCTTTTTTAGACTGAAATCCTTCTTGCAGCACTCGGTGGTGGGACTGCCGTGTCTCTGTTGTGATGGAGCAGTGAGCAGTGCATGGGTAAAGCTCACCCACCAGGCAGCCTGTGCTGGCTGATCACTGCTCCCCATCCCACAGGGTTCCTCCTGGGCTTCCCGCTGGCTCACGGTGTTTTCCAGGGAGGTGGGAGCAGCTGATCCACAGCAGCACACTCTGGTCCCTCACAGGCACTGGAGGGAACCTTGCTGGGGAGCACAGAGAACAGGAATCCCCTGCTGTCATTCCTTTGGAAAGGATGAGCCCTCTCTGCCAGGCCCAACACTGCGCACTTACAGCCTCCCTGGCCAGATTCTTAACTCAGAGTGCAGGGATGGGCTGGATCTCCTGTTCCCCAGGGCTCACAGACCTTGGATTGAGCTCCTTAACCTCTTGGCAATGTGTCCAACGTCCCGTTACAATGAGCCACCGTGGAGAAGAATAGTATCAGAGATGAGGTAATGTTATTTACCGTGGCCGGAAGGAAGGTTTTCCTGTTTGTGTCTCAAGTCCACTGCAAACATCCCCACTGGGGTATGGAAAAGTGATGCTGGGCACGCACTGCAGAGCGTTGGTGAGGGGCTGAGCCAGGCAGGAGCCCTCGAGTTAGAGAAGCTGCAGAAAGAATCTCTAATAAGAGAAGATTTGCTGGAGTTTTGTATTTTCTTCTGGCCTGTTTCCGAGTGCTGTCTAATGTATGAGATTCCCAGTTAGTCATGACTGGAAATAAGAGACAGAAAGGATGTTCTGAGGGACTCAGCTTTCCCCAGTTCTGCTCCCACTGACTTTGTCAAGGAGAATTTGGAAACCCAACAGCCAGTGTAAAAGCAGCACACCTGGGTGTCCCCAAGGATGCCACCCAAGCCGATCTGGGCACCCGCAGTTCTCAGGGAACATTTGTGGTATGAAAAGGAAAAACTGAGATTTAAAGAAGTTGAAGGGAATGGTGTGGGAGGACAGGGTTGTACACACACACCCTGCAGACACTCAAATTGCAATATGCAGCCAACCTCAGATTAAACCCCAAAACTGACTAGCGACCAAGTCACGTTTTTGATGAAGTACAGTTGGAGATGTACATCTTTATTCTGGCTCGAGAGCTAATTACATCCTCCAACCTGTCTGAATGCAGCCAAATGGGGTCTCTAATTACCGTGCAGTCGTTGGCTTCCCAAACTCTCTTAGACAAAAATAAAACCCAAATCCTGCAACGCTGGAACAAAGAGGAAAATTACATTGAATTGTAAAGCCATTTCACCTGGGTTTCTACACTGACATAGAAAGAAATCAAAATTAGAAACGTACATATTCTTCCAATCTCTGCGAGCAGCTGGCACCAGAGCACTTCAGGTGCCACCTCCCAGGGTGGGGAGTGACATGGAACCAATTTATGTCACCCAAATGAGTGGCCGCTGACAGCATCTCTCTGCTGGGTGTGCCTTTGGGGCTGGGACAAGCACTGTCAGCTTAATTAGCAGCTTTCTCCACATGGAAAACAGCAGAGGTCCAGTCAGACCATGTTATTTGTGAACTTCTGGGGTTTCAGCAGCAGTGTAGCATGACAAAAGAGCTACTTGAAAGAAAAAGGTGTCAAGAGTACATTCAAATCATCACAGGAAGTTCAAGCATTTCTCACTATTTCCAAATGCACTGGGAAATGATCCAGCTCACCCAATGCCCAACAGATATTTATATCGGTGAAGATCAGGGGTTTTTTTAGAAAATAAGCATCATAGAAATAAGTATTTAATCAAAAGGAACTGTGCTTCAACAAAAATTGCTGTTGTTGGTGTTCCTTGGTTTTAGCCTTTCGAACAACAGAAGTGGAGCTCCAGCTCCCACCTTTCCCCTTGGTTCAGTTAATGACATGTCATGCAGATCTCACAAAATAATTGTGATCTATTTATTAGCTCTCTGAATCAACAAACTTCAGTCAAATTGCCATCAAAGCCCTGACAGTCTTACACATAAGTACACCTTTCATAGGCACATCTCCAGCTTATGAAAGGGACTGACAAATAAATCTCAGGGGAGAGTTCTTCAACCAAAATGAACCCCAGATCTGATTTTAAGAGATTTGCACTGACAGGTGGCATTCTTCCTGTTCTAATGTTAGTTTGCATTTGTTGAAAATTATGAAAAATTAGAAGAGGTGCTACAAGCCAAGCAGTCTGACTTAAAACTGTAAATAAACAGACAGAATCCTTTCTTTTGTGATTGATCTGGAGCTTGCATTGCTGGAAATAGGGACCGACTTCAGTAATTGAAGAGCACTGAATTTTATCACTGCTCCTCTGTTGAGTAGTCCTGCCTGTGACGGAAAGGTGCATAGGCATAAAATATTAAATTCAATATTAATTCAAATATTACTCAGCTGGTAGAAAATAGAACTGAAATTGGAAGTTTGTTATGATTTCTAGGTTTAATGTGTAAAGACAAATCAAGCATCATGACAACCTGACCAAATCCTAAACAGGACTTTGTGGTCCAGCTGCCTCATGGTCTGGCTTGTGAAGAAGTTCATCAGCATCCATTAATCTTTGTTTACATCAGGCATCCTGCTCCCATCCTTGTAACCAGAATGCCTGAGGTGACAAAAGCAGAGGGGTTATAAATGCCAAGTGGGCCTAAATACAAAAATTCTTTCTCCCATTCATGCCCAGTGAAAACCAGAAATGATGGAAGACATTGAACCCCCACCTGTATCAAGAGGCAAATCCTTTTTCCATTACTGCAGAAAGTTTAGTGACCAAGGGGGTGCAGAGAGTTCCCAGGAGCAGGGGCAGTCCCTGACAACAGAGTGCAGAGGTGCTTGGCCTTTAACAAACAGATTTTTCATTCTCTGGGGAGAGCTGTAGGTCTATAACAGTGAGCATGAGGCATGAAAAGAGATTGGGGCAATGTAAAATGTATCTTGTACCTATTTCAGGGACTTAGCACAGTGTATAGAAATCAGTGTGTAAAACACTAACCTTGAAGATCTTCACCATTAAAACCAGAAGTGAGAAGGATCCTGACACAGATGTAACCCCCCCACCTGCAGGTGATGATGAATGCCAGCCCAACAGCCCCTTGAACACCAGGGGAGTGCTTTCCACTCCGTCAGAGCGTGGCATGAAGTTTGCCATGGTTTGCATGCCCATGGGCACTTCTGAGAGCCAGCACCATCATCAGTGTGTCTCATTTTCTGTAACAGCCTTCAGAAGTCTTCAGTCAGGCTGAGGAAAACACAAACCTGACACCCCAGCCAACACAAGGAGTGAAGGCTGTCGGAGCAATCTACACTCTGTCCATGCACTGGGAGAGAGCTCTTGCATTAGTGGGGTCTAGAAAATAATTGCCCAGCCTTGGCTGGTGGGCATTTGATCATTTTCTGCTTGGAAAGACGAGCAAAAACGCTCCCTTCCAACATTCAATTAGAAGAACTGTTTGGTGTCAAAGCGCCAAGGGAATTTTAGGGGATCGGTTATTGCTGCTTTATGCATAATTCTGAATTTGCTGCTCTAATGAGCCCTTCTCTATATCATCCGTGACTGTCACTCAGCTTGGTGAAAATGGCTTGGCCTGACAAATCCTGTTAAGCCTCAGAAATTAAATGAGATCTGAAAATGCCCCAGTCCACACCCGTCGCACCACATGCTGCTTTGATCAGCAGGGTTAGCCAAGAGGGCTTGGAGGAGAGCCAGCAAACCCAGGGCTACCACCCAGGATCATCAGGAGCCACCCCTGCCCTGAGGATGGCAGGGGCTCCACACTCCTTGGGATCCCCCCAGACAGGGAGCAGACACACCCTAATGGAGCAGGGGCCATTCTATTTATTTATTTTCCAGACGTAACTGCCAGGGAAGAGGTGATGTTGCAGGATCTCTGTAGAGCTGTTTAGAATCCTTAGCTCTACCCTACAAAAGCCTTTCCCATTCAGCCCATCTGCAGAAGTGCTGGCCCATCTTCATCTTCCACTGGCCAGCTGCAAATAGAAAAATTTGTAAAAACAGTTTTGAGGGGAAGGGGAAGTAATGGACTGGGTGGTTTGTGATATTGTCCTGTCTGTGGCAGGAAAAGCTGGAGCTGAGGGGGAACATTCAGACAGACTTTTGGATTAAGGACCTTGCTTCAGATTCCCTAAATCAAAGCATGTTTCCAGGAATTGATTTTGACACTTATGTTTTTAATAATTTATTTTAACTAAAAGATCTCTAATGGTAGGAAAAAAACCAAAAAACCAGTAGGGTTGTGAAAAAATTATCTAAAGGAAAATACAAGGAGAGGTTGAATCCTGTAGTGTTGACCATTGAGTATTTTCTTGCATATCATCAGCAGACCAGGAGCACAAATACCACGAGAACATCTAGAAATTCACCTTGAGGTCCATAGTGATCCACTGAAATTGTAAGGAGCTCATGGCAGCTGCAGGGACAGCCCATCTGAGGGCTGGCAGAGAAAATGCCAGAGCCCCACAGGATGCCCCAAACCCCCAAGGCTCACCTGCTCCCAGGTGTCCAAACCCCAGTCCCTGCCAGTCTCAGAGCGGCCCGGGGGGCCATTTGCACCGGAAAGACAAAAATGAATGGAAAGCTGATGTGTCTCACGGCTTTCCTTTATTTGATACCCCCTGCAGCCGCCGCAAGCGTTTCTTTTGAGTCAGAAAGCTCCTGCTGGGCTCACCGGGTGACAATTCCTGGCCATCGCACCTCTTCCCATCACTTCCACTCAAGAGCTGCGCTCCCCGCCCCAGCTGTCAGGTTTAATCTGCTCCCGGGTGGGAACTGCCCTGCGAGTGGCTCTTTTCAGCAGCAGTCAGGCCGAGTTAAGAAGATGCGCTTTGAAGGCTGCCGGGCAGCGTTCCGGGCTGAGACACCCCGAGCGGAGGGGAAGAGCTGGGAGCGGGGCCGCCTCGGGAGCGGGGCCGCCTCGGGAGCGGGGCAGCCTCGGGAGCGGGGCCGCCTCGGGAGCGGGGGAGCCTCGGGAGCGGGGCAGCCTCGGGAGCGGGGCCGCCTCGGGAGCGGGGGAGCCTCGGGAGCGGGGCAGCCTCGGGAGCGGGGCAGCCTCGGGAGCGGGGCAGCCTCGGGAGCGGGGGAGCCTCGGGAGCGGGGGAGCCTCGGGAGCGGGGCAGCCTCGGGACCGGGGCCGCCTCGGGAGCGGGGCAGCCTCGGGAGCGGGGGAGCCTCGGGAGCGGGGCCGCCTCGGGAGCGGGGGAGCCTCGGGAGCGGGGCCGGCTCGGGAGCGGGGGAGCCTCGGGAGCGGGGCCGCCTCGGGAGCGGGGCCGCCTCGGGAGCGGGGCCGCCTCGGGAGCGGGGCCGCCTCGGGAGCGGGGCCGCCTCGGGAGCGGGGCAGCTGCGTGTCCGCAGACGGAGCTCAGGGCAGCTGCAAAGGTCACACGGAGCACCAGTGACGTGCTCCGGCATGTGATTCTTGTGTGAGTTCAGCGGTTTGATGTGGGGACTGAGCACAAGTCAGCATTTACAGCAGATGACAATCATTCATGGCAGAGGTGTCAGTCACAAACGCGAGTGCCAGGGACGCCGCTCCTGGATCAGCTGCTCTGGCAGAGCCTCCCCGTGCAACTGCAGCAGAACGAGCACCTCAGCACTGCTGTGGCATCGCTCTGTTATTAACCCCAGCAGCTCCACAGAGCCGGGTTCTCACTCGGTGCAGCCACAGAGGTACACAGGTACCTCATCCCAACAGGGTGCAGCTCCTGCTTCCTGCAGCAATAACCCATCACCACCAAGCTCTGCAGCTGCACAGCCCTGCACCGGGGCAGGCTGCAAACAGAGAGGGGGGCACTGCCCTTGGCCCTGAGCCCAGGGCCCCCGCAGAGCTGTGCTCGGATGGGAGGGATGGGAGAGGTCACGGAGCAGCTCGGCTGGAGGGGACCAGAGGTGCTCACCTGCATGACACCTGGGCAGAGGTGAAGCTGCTCAGGTTCATCAGAACACCTTAACCCTGGAGCAGATCCACATCCCCCATCACCGCTGCTGTGCTGGTACTTCTGCAGCCCCTGTGCTTTGTCCCACACAGAGGTGTAAATACAAAAGGAACCTGTGAGACCTGGCCCCTACAAAGGCAGGCTGTGGCACAGCAAAAGGGCACAGCAATCCCACAAGGGAGAGGGAAACCTGGGAGAGTCCAACGAGGCAGGTTATTCATTCGTTGTACATTCTCCAATAAATCAGAGGAGAAGCCAAAACAAATTCCCCGTGGCCTCATTTCCATCCCTCCTCCTTTGGGAAAGCTCTCCTGGAAAAGGAAAGCCTGGCTCTGTACTGATGGTGAATGTGCTGATGTGATGTGCAGCCATGGTTGCTGCCCTGAGTGCTGGGCCCCGCTGCTGACCTCGGCAGCAGCAGCCGAGTGCGGGAGCAGCAGCGAGCATCGAGCATCGGCACCCGCGGCAGGACAGGAAACCTCGGCGGAGCCGCCCTTCCTTCCTGCACACCCCGGCCAAGTCCCACACCCCCGGGGCGAGCCGCTCACTCAGCACCGCCAACGCTGAACCAAGCACTCTGCAACTAAATTTAGAGCTCCTCATCTCACACAGCCACCTCGCAGAATCTCTGAAAAGCTGCCGCGGGTGTAAGTCAAAGCATGAGCCACACATGGCAGGAAAACCACCCGGATTTTTTCTTTTGTAACATTTCTCCGATCCTTTTACCTTGACCCAAAGTAAATGAGTGAGGCCCAGGCTGGCACAGTCCCTGTTTGGACCCCTGAAACCACAAAGCCGTGTCTGAGGGTTCCAGCATGCTGAGAGCCTGCAACGGTGAAGCTGACACAGCAAACGAGAGATCTCGGGACAACATCTGGTGCCCCTGACGCAGGGGGTTTCCCCGAAGAGAACCCAGATCTCCACATTTAACGTGTACTCTCTTAGCTGGTTTTCCTGTCACAAAGATAACAGGCAGTGCAGTCCCCTGCACATCACCTCCAGCAAGCAAACTTCAACACAGTTAGCTGTGACCAGGAGTTTTTTCCTCATAATGAATGTTGCATTTCTTGGAACTACAGAAAGCCACCCATCCCTGGGAGCTGCTTCTCCATGTGCCAGGTGAGGGATCGTGTTTGGGAATTTCCTCCAGCCAGACCCAGCTCAAACAGGACTGACCTGCCAGGGACCTTTGGTCACAGCCACCTTCCTCCAGACCCGGTGTGCAGAGCAGCCTTGCACAGAGTGCCTGGAAAGTGTTTGTTCTTCCCACCAGTGATAAATCCCACCTAAACCAAGCCCTGGAGACCCCTCAGGCTGAGCTCTGGCCTCACACACAGCTCCAGGCATGAGCCTGAACAGAACTGTTCAATGCAGCTCAAGGCTCCAGCCCCTGGGGCTGTTGGCAGCACAGGGAACACCAAGTCCTGCGTCCATGGCAGACTGGCAACGTTCTCAGTCCCCTCTTCATGATTTCTCTTTGCATTACCATGGTATCATTTAGGATCTATTTTTGTTCAGATCCCCAGTGAGACCGACTGAGGTCTGTAAAGCCCAACTGGAAACTCTTTAGCTCAGCCAGGAGCAGCACAGGCAAAAGAAAACAAGCTGTGAGGGTATATTTTCCTTGGCTATTTACCCCACTGCTGTTAGGACCTACAGGCAGACTGAAGAGTCACATCTTTTTCCTGTTCCAGCTTTTACCAGGCTGATCTGCTACAAAATCCAAGAAGCAAATCTCAGAGTCACCATAATTAGGTGTACCTTGAACTCCCACCACCTGACACACACAGAGGCACCATCAGCCAGAGCAGGAGCCGTGCCACTCGTGGTTGGTTGTTGGTTTTGTGAGTGACTAAAAGCTGCTGGGCACACTTCTTAATCACAGAATCTCAGCGTGGTTTGGGTTGGAAGGGACCTTATTAAAGCCCATCCCACCCCTGCCATGGGTTCCACTGTCCCAGGGTGTTCCAAGCCTGGTCCAGCCCAGCCTTGGGCACTGCCAGGGATCCTCAGTGAGGGCTGCCTCATCTGTTGCATTTCTGTTCTCCAGACCAACCCTCCCTCTGCTCCTCCTGTGCCTTGCTGCTGTTTTCCTGCAGCAGCAGCAGCCTGTTCCTGCTGCCAGCCCCCTCCCAGAGCCACGCTCACAGCCCAGGCTGAACACAGCCCTGGGAAGTGTGGAGCATCCAGGGTCAGCTGCAATTAAAACACTCTGAGTGTTCATGTGCAGGCCAGCTGGAATGGCAAGTACTGTGACTTTTTATCCAGGCTGTGCAAGTGTAAATCAGCCTTTCCTCATCTTTTCATTTTGTAAGAAAATCATCCCCATTTCCATTCATGTTTTAGCTGTCAATAGTATGGCAATGAAAAAATCATTGATCAGTAATAGAATTCCCCGAGATCCTATGCAACCAATTGAGACAAGCTATAAAATCTCCCCAGCCCCACCCCACAGGAGAGGAGCTGGTGGGTTCAGGACACTTCAAGGTACTGAGAAAGGCCCCACTGGGGTCTGATCAGAGGTAGGAAAGACCACATCACTCCCATGCTGAGGTCTGTGCCAAAGGCCCTATCCCAGACAGGAGCAGGGACAGCACAGCTGCTCAGGGAAACTCACAAAAATACTGTTAAGGAGAAAGGATTTGGGTTAAACAGGAATAGGGGCACCTCAGAATAAAGATCACTTTGCTAAAATAAAGAAGAAAGGCAGCGCTCTCACCAAGCTTCTCTCCCGCCCCTTATTTGCATTTTCTGATGCCAGCTCCCTGCTACAGCAGGAACGGTCGGACCCAGTGATGGATCTGCAGGTTTCTATGGTGATCAGCACAGAAATTGCCTGCCCAGCCGTGTGTGAAGGGAAGCATCCATGTCAGAAACTGCAGACAGCGTGGGGAGAGAAAACCCCGCTCTGGACTGGGGTGGTGTGCAGGGGCCCAGAGCTCACTCACCAACCTGGGGATGTCTGTGCAGGGCAGTGTGGGGAGGTGAGAACTCATAGGAAACACTGGCAATCACCACTGAGTAATTACACGACATCCTTTAAAAATACTGATACACACAGAGTACATAATATTTCTAAATATCTGAAATATCAATTTCCTCTCATCCACTCCATGTTCCCTGGGAGCAGAGCCTGAACCTCATCTGGCTGCACTCTCCTGTCAGGGAATTGTGGAGAGGGAGAAGGTCCCCCCTGAGCCTCCTTTTCTCCAGGCTGAGCCCCCTGCCAAAGGCACATCTGCCAAGAAGAGGAAGGGACTCAATTCCTGTACTTGGTAACTGCTGATTGTACAACCCGTGTAGAAGGTTCTGAGTTCGTGTTCGCTGTCCTCATGAACTATAGCACAAATCCTTGTCTCCATAAAACTGTTAGCTCCTTACAAACCTGTAAATCAGAAAGTGTGGGAGACAGGGTTGGTGAGGAAACAACCTCGAATCCCAAGTGCCACACACTTAAGGCAGAAGCACTGATTCCATCTATTCAGGCTATTCCCAGAAGGGAAGTCTGGATAATAAAAATGAGCCCTGGCAACAGGACAGACCTCGTTAATCGATCCAGACTAAGCCACTGGCTGGCACTTTCCAGCTGAGAAACATCAAGTACCTTCCCCTTGAAAAGCTTCCCCTGCGGCTGCAGAGGAAGGTGATGGGCTAACGACTCGAGTTAATGCACTTACTCCCTTTAGGAATCAAACCTGGGACTTGTCAATTCAGCTACAAGCGGGAGTAGACACTGATCTAAGTTTCAAAAGAAAAAAAAACCAAAAAACAACAAAACAAAACCATGTTTACTCCCAGTCTTTGCCCAAACGGGCTCAGAAAAGCCAGGCAATTTGGTGAAACGTAAATGGAGAAACATAAATGCCAACTCCTAAATATATTGGGGAATTAGCGTGGCTGAGAAAAGGGACGGAGTACACACAATGATTTTCTTTTCCGAAGTCAATTACTGCAGCTCCCCAGGCTGAACGCAGCAGCTGCAAACCTCCCGAAAGCAGCTGCTCCGCCAGCCGCCGGGGGCTCTGCCCTGGGGCCGGCCCTGCGCACGAACCCGGCCTGGCCCGGCTGTCCCGGGTCACTGGGAGCGCCCTTGGTCACCCCGGGCCGGGCGATGGCCTGGCAGCAGGGCAGCGGGAGCTGTGTGCTCGCACGGCACGGCACGGCACGGTACGGCACGGTACCGGTGTGCGGGCAGGAGCACAGCATGGCAGGGTACTGGTGTGTTCACACAGCACAGCACGGCACAGCACGGCACGGTACCGGTGTGCTCACACGGCACAGCACGGCACGGCACGGTACCGGTGTGCGGGCAGGAGCACAGCATGGCAGGGTACTGGTGTGTTCACACAGCACAGCACGGCACGGTGCTGGGGTGCTCGCACAGCACGGCACAGCACGGCAGGGCACCGGTGTGCTCACACAGCACGGCACGGTACCGGTATGCTCACACGGAACAGCACAGCACGGGACGGTACCGGTGTGTTCGCACAGCACAGCACGGCATGGCACGGTACCGATGTGCGGGCAGGAGCACTGCACGGCACGGTGCGGGATCACACCTGCCCGCCGGTGTTACCTGGCAGTAGCACGGTGCCAGTGCACACCTGCCCGCCGGTGTTACCTGGCAGTAGCACGGTGCCGGTGCACACCTGCCCGCCGGTGTTACCGGGCTGTAGCACCAGAAGGTGCTGCCAACACCCGAGCACTGGAAATCGCCTCTGGGAAACCTGGGAGCTCAGAGTGAAACCCGAGCACCGGCCCTGCTCCCTCAGACATGCCCAAAACACACAGAGGAGACAAGTATGCGACATGGTCAACAAAGGGTAGAAATGAGTAGCCCATGAACAATGAATATATAAAATTATCTGTCATTATGTTACAAATAATTCAATAACCATAAACCTTTTAGCAGCCGAAGGGAAGTCAGCAGTGTGGTGACTGCTTCTCATCAGAACAAACCCTTTTAATTGCTCCAAGCCTGAACATTAATCAGCATTTATTGCTTAAAATTAGCGTTTGTAAGTTCCCTCACTGTCGCACAAGGGATCGCAGGTGCCAGCCAGGCGAGGGCATCGCGGTTCGTGCCCTGGGTTATGTTTCAGAGCGGCGGAGCTGCTGTGGCACAGCACCTGTTCTACACCCCGGGAAACGCGCGGGGACTGCCGCGACAGGGATTGCAAATGTGCATTGCTGATAACCCTTGTGTAAACCTCGAGCCAGTCATTCCCCTCCGGCTGCTTGATCCTGCGCTCTGCCCGGGCGGGCTGTGCCCCGGCCCTGGGGGCACCTGTGCACCCCCATCCCACATTTGGGGTGTGTAACATAGGGGTGCAGCCAAACGGGGCATTTGTACAGCCCCCATCACACTTGTGGGGTGTGTAACGGGGGGGCACAGCCAAACGGGGCACCTGTGCACCCCCATCCCACGTGTGGGGTGTGTAACATAGGGGTGCAGCCAAATGGGGCACCTGTGCACCCCCATCCCACGTGTGGGGTGTGTAACCGGGGGGCGCAGCCAAACGGGGCACCTGTGCACCCCCATCCCACGTGTGGGGTGTGTAACCGGGGGGGCACAGCCAAACGGGGCACCTGTGCACCCCCATCCCACATTTGGGGTGTGTAACCGGGGTGCAGCCAAACAGGGCTCTTGTGCACCCCCATCCCACATTTGGGGTGTGTAACGGGGGGCACAGCCAAACGGGGCACCTGTGCACCCCCATCCCACGTGTGGGGTGTGTAACCGGGGGGCACAGCCAAACGGGGCACCTGTGCACCCCCATCCCACGTGTGGGGTGTGTAACCGGGGGGGCACAGCCAAACGGGGCATTTACCTGCCCCAGGTGAGTGATACCGCGGGCTTCCCTCGCAGCACCCCCAAGTGCCCCTGCAAGCCCTGCATTTGTGTCTGCGGGGGCAGGATCGGAGAAGCAGAAGCGTTTGTATGTGTGTGTGTATGTGTGTGTGCGTGCGTGTATGTGTATGTGTGTATGTATGTGTGTATATGTGTGTGTGTATGTGTGTGTGTATGTGTGTGTGTGTGTGTATGTGTATGTGTGTATGTGTATGTGTATGTGTGTATGTATGTGTGTATGTATGTGTGTGTGTGTATGTGTATGTGTGTATGTGTATGTGTGTATGTATGTGTGTATGTATGTGTGTATATGTGTGTGTGTGTGTGTGTGTATGTATGTGTGTATGTATGTGTGTGTGTGTGTGTGTATGTGTGTGTATGTGTATGTGTGTATGTATGTGTGTATGTATGTGTGTATATGTGTGTGTGTGTGTGTGTATGTGTATGTATATGTGTGTATGTCTGTCTATGTGTGTGTGTGTATGTATGTGTGTATATGTGTGTGTGTATGTGTGTGTGTGTGTGTATGTGTGTATGTGTATGTGTGTATGTATGTGTGTATATGTGTGTGTGTGTGTATGTGTGTATGTGTGTGTGTGTGTATGTATGTGTGTATATGTGTGTGTGTGTGTGTGTATGTGTATGTATATGTGTGTATGTCTGTCTGTCTGTGTATGTGTGTATGTGTATGTGTGTATGTATGTGTGTATATGTGTGTGTGTGTGTATGTATGTGTGTGTGTATATGTGTGTGCATGTGTGTGTATGTGCGTGTGTGTGTATGTGTGTGTGTGTGTGTATGTGTATGTGTGTATGTGTATGTGTGTATGTGTGTGTATGTGTGTGTGTGTGTGAGAAGGGGCAGGGCTGAGGAAGCTGAGAGCACAGAAGTGTCCCGAGATGCTGAGGCGCTTCCCTTGTTCAGCTGCAGGAGAGAGGGGGCACAAGCACCGAGCAGAGGAGGGGGCACAGCGGGACCCCGCACACGGTGTGCGGCTGCTGGGGCCGCCCTGCCCCGTGCCCCCAGCCCCGGAGCCGCCGCTGAGGCCGCCCTGCCCCGTGCCCCAGCCCCGAGCCGCCGCTGGGGCCGCCCTGCCCCGTGCCCGAGCCCCGAGCCGCCGCTGGGACCGCCCCGCTCCGTGCCCCAGCCCCGGAGCCGCCGCTGGAAGCAGCCGAGCTGCCGCCTGCCCGAAGTTCTCGGTGCGGAACTCCGCCTGCAGCGAGTGGAGCCCTCGGGCTGATCCCCAGCCGGCTCTGATGGTCGGGCTGCGGTTCTGGAGGGGCAGCCCTGTGCGGGCAGAGCTGTCCTGTCCGCAGGGCGCAGTTCTGCCCCCGCAGAGCCCCAGCGGCCGGAGCCGATCCCAGCCTCGCTACAAACCCATCCTCAGGGAAACACTGACTTCCCATCGCTGCAAAACGAGAGACTGCTGGAGTGTCTTCCAGAGAGAGTTTGCATAAATCAAAATCTGATTATGCTACATTTTGAATGCTAGATTTTCCACAAGATGGTGAAGCACAGTGATCTATAATCTGTTTTGCATTGAATTAATTGAAATAAATTACCATAATCCTCCCCGAGTCCTGCAATCGCTGTTTTTCAGATTGAACCTTTCCTGAGGGTTTAAAATAAATTTTGCTTTTTCCATAAGTAGTTATTAGACTTAAACATAATACCTGCCCTTGGAAGAAAGCTCAGCCCCAGCTGAGTACCTCATTACCTGCTGGCTCAGCCCTTTGTTAATTTGGTAAGTGCTGCGATGTATCACCACAAAGGCCCGTTTTGAAGTCAGTGTGTTTCATCTCGCAGAGAGATTGATTTGAAATTGACCCCGTTTCAAGTGACTAAAAATTGTAAGAGTTTCTAATTAATTCAATTTTGAGCCTACTCACACCACACGTTTTCCATCCAACCTCTGGATCCCAGAGAGTATATCCAGCTCTGTTCAGGGAGGGTGGGGCCACCCAAAGGAACTCATCCTTCCTTCTGTGATGTTCCTAGTACAGTACTTACACCACGGCAGGGCAGCAGTCCTGCTTCCTGAAGTACAGAGCTGACAATTGTGGGTTTTTTTAATTTTGGAACATGCATGTTTCCATCTGTGTGACCACACAGCCCTGCAGGGACCCACAGAGCTCCCGAGCGCAGAGGAGGCAGCAGGGCAGGAGGGAAAGGCAAACTCAGGGCACCTTTGTTCTCCCTCCAGTTCTGACATAGTTCAGGGGCTTATGTAGCTCTTGGCAGCCACTGAAAAATCACAAAAAAAATCAAGTGACGGCTCTGTCTCACTTCTGCTCTTTGATTCAGCAGCGAGCAGCTGCACAGGGAGCGCCTGGGATGCAGCGTCCACCCCTGCTCCGGGGTGCTGGGGATGTTCCTCAGGGCTGCTCATCCCAGCAGCCCTCAGGGCACACAGCTCCAAACCTTCTCCTCCTGCCTGGCCACGAGTGCAAGTGTTCCACAGGATCTCTGCCTTTTGAAACAACAATATTTTATATATATATATATATAAACAATATTATATATATAAACAATATATATATATATTACACCTGTTGGCATTCCAAGATAGATTCACAGTTTACACAAACCCAGCATCACCTCAGGATAAAATCACCCATAGAAAGGGGAAAAAAATAACTTAAAGTTTACGCTATAGGCAGCTGAGAATTCAGCTAAAGGCACAGGGGAAGGAAGGCTTTCTTTTATAATGAAATTACAGCTTAAAAAAAACCCACACTATTAGGTGCGTGTGAAATGTTTAAATTCAGGCTGTGGTTAAATTTGCTTCGGTAAGGCTCTGATTTCAATGGGGTATCAAAACAATGGAGAATTAGGGACACAGATCCACAGAATCAGAGAATATGTTAAGTTCAAATTCAAACAGAGTTAAGTCAGTGCACAAACAGAACTTCAGTCACGAATTTACATTAACAATTCTACTGTCGGCACTGGGGACACCTCACACATTTGCTTAGGTGTGTTTACATCCTGGAATAACAGAGTTTATGTCTCCCTATGAGTTTGCACAAACATGTTTTCCAAATGAACTCCGGTTCCTCATCAGTTAATTGCTGTTAACTACTGAGAACCGGAGTGACTCACCTGGAACAGCTGCTCAGGTGCACACTGAGCAAGCCCAGCCTCCCCAAGCCGTGAGGAGTGCAGGAATATCCATCCCTGTCCCTGTGAGGAGTGCAGGAATGTCCATCCCTGTCCCTGTGAGGAGTGCAGGAATATCCATCCCTGTCCCCGTGAGGAGTGCAGGAATATCCATCCCTGGGCTCTCAGTGAGGAGTGCAGGAATATCCATCCCTGGGCTCCCAGTGAGGAGTGCAGGAATATCCATCCCTGGGCAGGAATATCCATCCCTGGGCTCTGGGTGAGGAGTGCAGGAATATCCATCCCTGTCCCCATGAGGAGTGCAGGAATGTCCATCCCTGTCCCTGTGAGGAGTGCAGGAATATCCATCCCTGTCCCTGTGAGGAGTGCAGGAATATCCATCCCTGTCCCTGTGAGGAGTGCAGGAATATCCATCCCTGGGCAGGAATATCCATCCCTGGGCTCTCTGCATTCACCAGACAGCTCTGGCTCCCTGTCCCCATGAGGAGAGCAGGAATATCCATCCCTGTCCCCATGAGGAGTGCAGGAATATCCATCCCTGTCCCCATGAGGAGTGCAGGAATATCCATCCCTGTCCCTGTGAGGAGTGCAGGAATATCCATCCCTGGGCAGGAATATCCATCCCTGGGCTCTCAGCATTCACCAACTCTGGCTCCCTGTCCCCATCACAAGGACGCAGAGGTGACACAAGCCTGGCCTCCCTCGCACACAGAGCTGCCCACAGACCAGACGGGTCAGACGGGTCAAGGCCTCACCTTTAATCACCATGGGAACCTTCTGGTTTAGCAATGCTGAACTAATCTGTGCCAGGTCAAAAGTGCTTGAAGAGAATCCAGAAAACTCTTTTTAGGTGCTTATAATTGGCTAAACAAACACTCACCTCAATTTCTATGCTGCTGGGCTGATACTCGGGGAGTGCAAGCACACAGTTCCTAATTTTCTGTGCTAGAAGTAGAAAAATGTGGATGTTTCCCAAGTTGTGGATAGCAGATACAACTTTGTACATATGCATAAATATTTCTGCTCAGCAATCTGTAACTGTCACTGCAGAGGCTGAAGTACAGTAAGACTGTAAGGGAATAAATGCCTCAGTATCTGTGAACTCTAATTCACTCCAGGCTGACCCAGTTCTTTTGGAAATAATCTTTCCCGAGCTGTTTTTCTGCTGAGAGTCCAGGTCTTAGAAATACCTTAAGCATACAGTGTTCTCCTTAAACTTTATTGCAAAAATGTGTGGAGACACGGCATGTATTTCTGGAATCTGTGCAGCTTCTGCTATACAGCAACTCAGATGTGAATCTCCTCTCTATTTCCCCCTTAATTAGAGGAGAAATCAAAAGATCCAACAACCAAAGGGAAAGCAAAACCCACACTAAAGTAAACATAACATTTGAAACCAGAAACCCAGTAGAAAAACAGCAGATCTGGGATGCAGCAGAGTATCCCAAAAAGAAGGGAAAGCAGGACTGCAAACATTAAAAACTCAACTGCTCAAGCACTTTGTTTCATCTTAACTTTGGTAATGATCAGTTTGGCAGCAAACCCCCCGTATGAAACGGGGGTACGTGATACTGCTGTAGTTCATTCGGGGGATAAAATTATCACTAATCTCATCCGTCAGCACACGCAGCTCCCCAGTCCCCTGAGTCACATTGCAACAATCATCACCATAAAGTTCCACAGAGCTTAAAAGAGATTTTGGTGATTAGTGGTGTAGGGAAGCTCAGCCCGAACATCAAACTCATCCCTGGTGGAGAGCACATGTTGGACAAATGTTCTTTGCACTTCTGAATCTGCTTAGCAGTGTGAGGAGGGAAGGAACCAGTAAATCCACAATGCACACACACAAAAGGAGGGTTTATACCCAAACCAGGAGAATGGAGCCCACCTCCCCAGCTGCCAGCACATCCTGCTCCCTGCCCTGCCCCTGGCCTCTGGGGAAGCTGACACTGTGTGTCCTGCTCCAGCCCCACCCCACAAACCACCCCACAAACCACCCCACAGATCCCCACGCTGCCCAGCCAGGATTTCCTCACTCCTGCATTGCTGCTCCAGCCCCAGCTCAGCCCAGGAGCCCAAGGCAGCCCAGCTGGGGAAGGCACCACCACCCAGCAGAGGAGGTTAAACACAAGGCACATTTTGTGGTTTTAAGGAAACGTGCAGTTTTGATCTCCAGAATGTACCAATTTTATGCTTCTACAGAAAGTGTTTTTGGAGTACCTGCAGAGATTTCTCTTTCAAGTTACCTCTCTGGACAAGAGTGGGTACAATACAGGTCCCCATGGTTGCTGAAACTGGGATAACTGTAGAAACACTACAGCAACAAAGAATTAGATGAACATACCCACAAATGAGAGACTGGGAAGGGACATCTGCTATAAATACTGACCTGTACCTTTTGCAATACCTGATTCAGAGGAAAGAACAGCCAACTTTGATTTTAGATTAGTTTTCAGCCAGAAGTCCATTTACAACCATCCTCAAAAACAACCTAAACCATCCCCCTTCACCCTAGTGTAACAAATTAAAATGATTGCATAAAAGGCAAAAACTGTAGTAATTTCTTGATCATTCTGTGCAGTCCCATTGCTGCAGCATTTCTTGCACAATCACTATCAGTCTGTCCAGCAGAGGAGAAACATCTGGGATCTGTCTGTACCTGGACATCAAATCTATTAACTAAGCACTTTTTATAATGTTCCCATACAGAACTTTGTAGAAATAAATGGGCTTTAAATCACTGAAGCTGAAATTGCACGTCAGGCAACATTTTCCTAAAAATCTCTCTGTCAAGGACTACAAAACAAAGCTATGGCTTCTGGATCACTCTGCTCTGCACCCAAACCTCCAAAAGACCCAAGACTGCCAAAACTGAAAATGGAGTCAATACACAACAGCTGCTTTCAATATTTTAAGACTTACTTGAACGACTTGCAAGTTCTGGTTAACTGACTTCTAATTTTACAGTGGTTTATGCAGGATCTGGGACTTGTTGGATGGTGCAGATTAAAGATTTGAGTTCTTTATGGACAATCTGCACCTCTGGCACGGACAGCAGCAAAGCAGCCCCGCTGTTGGCTGGGGCAGTTGTACCCTTCAGAAATTCACAAGAGGCACAGAGAAAATGTGATGGCTGTTCTGGGGCTTTCTGCAGGAACATCTCTGCCCATCATCACTGACAGCTTTTGTTGGGGCTCCTTCAGCACCACAACTTCAGTTCCATAAGGGCTGTCCCATCAGGAATGCTCCAGAACTGAGATCACGGAGGTGAGATCATCTGTGGAAAGGGAGGAATTCTGATTCCAACCCCAGTGAAGCCAGATCTCACACACACTCACACACACACACACACACTCACACACACACACTGACTCTTCCTTGGGAAACACAGCGAGATTTTTGATTACAGACTAACAAACCCTGCACAAATTAAAACACTAAATCAACAGAGAAACCCCAAAACCCCAACACATGCAGCCCCAGCAACACACTTGCACTCCAGTTCTCATCACAACAACTCACTTGAATATCTTTTGCTTTTTGCACGAAAAGTTTGCTCTCAAATCCCTCTCATCTGCAGCACAGTTACCAAAGACTGTCAGCCCCAAACACAAAGTTCAGCAATTTGGGCAGACGCTGGATTCCTGTAAAAAGGAGGTTCTCAAACGCTGTTGTAGCAATGTGACAGGAAGGAGAGTCTGCGCCACACACATTTTGCAGCAGGCTGTAAACACTGTAGGAGCAGGCTGTAAGCTGTGAATATCAATATTTCAAACCATTTCCCCTCAGAACTGAGCTCTTAGATGTTTGTTTCCAAAGCAGGTCTCAGTGGAACATGAGCAGCTCTGCCCAAGGGTACCGTGAGGGCTCACCCAGGGGTGCTGGGTTGCTGTACAAACCTGGGACAGGGTTTGGATGGCAGCAGAGCTCCAGCTGTTTTCCATTCACCTCGTGGAGCCATCCATGCCCTCCACGCACGTGTGCCGCTCCTTTCAGCACAAAACTCTGAAAGAACACGCCAGCTTGTGCATTTTGTCACTCCTGGAGGAAATCTGACCCCGAACAACACCTGCACACAATGAGTACCCAAGTGAGGAAGCCATAAAGAGCCAGCTGCCCTTTATTTAAAATGCCCTTTGCAAACAACTTGCCGTACATTCTTTTGAGAGAAGCAGAACCCCCAGGATCCCACAGAGTTCCACATCAGCACCGTCAGATGCACAAATCCTGAGTGTCACGTTGAGCAGGAGCATGTTTGCTTTGGGGCTGGGGTGGGCACACAATTACAGTCACTGGGATTCAGACACACTTTGTTGTGATAGAACAAGCTCGGATTTTTTAAAAATACAATCATTATGTACAGCAAAATCTGTGGTCACAAGACCGGCCTCAAACCAAGGCCTTGTTTACACAATTTCTGCCATGTCAGGAAGGATTTTGGCCGGGAATGTAATTTTTCTTCCAAAACAAGTAAATATTTGCAATTCTCACTGTGAAAAGTGTGATATACCACCTCTGTATTGGCACGGGTGTAAGGTATTCCCACAGGGAAAAGGAATTAAGAGTACCTCTATATTGATACAACATTTCCCTCAAGTGTCGAAGCTAATATAGCTTTCATCACTCAGTCAAGTTAAAGCAGGATGATTTTTTTTTCAGACTTTTTATAGACAAGGCCTATGTTTAACAAGCACCAAAACACTTCAGAGTATTTGGAAGATCAGACCACTGAGCTCTACACGTTGTACAGTCACAGAGAGCACGGAATGCCTAAATACATCAAAACCCTGATCAGACAGTGCCACGGCTGCCCAAATGTTTCACTGTGTAACAAATACACCTTTTTGGCCAGAACCAGAATGTAGCACAGAAAGGCCCAGCACAACACAGAGCTCAGCTGGCTGCCCCCAGCTGCTCTGAGCAAAGCTGGATTCTGTGTGTACAAACACCCAGTTCTGCTTTATTCCCCAAGCACAGCTCAGGCACTGGGGAACGTGAGGGGTCTGCAGGCTCCTGGGAGGGCACAATAAATAATCTGCTTTTATCAACCAGATCTGGCTGCTGTCAATGCACTGATCTAGAATGAGGCCTGGTGGGTGTTAAAACTGTACATTCCCATTGAATTTAAGGCAAAATTGAACCATGGCAGTAACTGAGATGTAAATTTATTTTTTTTAACATCAGACATGCAGTTTGTAAGCTGCAGATGTGGCAGCAAAGCTTCCTCAGCTTTCAGTGCAGTACTTGGGTTAAAAGGAACCCCTTCTGTCAGTGTTATTCCCCTCTCTTCCTAACACGGGAGTCCTCTGGCTTCTTAATGAATTTTTTGGGATTTCTGGAAGATGAGCTGCAATGAGGTTTTCGATTTTCACTTAAAAACGGGGGGTAAATTAATGTGTCTGCTACAGGGAGAGCCCAGGCAGCAGGGAGGGACTGGGGTTGCCTCCTCCAGCCCTCTCTGGTTTTTTCTCACTGTGGTTGTATCACTGAGGCTGAGCCAGCCCCACTGACTGCACCTAACAGGTCCTGCTGGAAGGACACACATGAGCTCAGGAGGAGAAACACGCTTTCAGTACAGTCTTTCACAAATTTTCTGTAAATAATTGATGCTACCACAACAAGTATCCAATTCTGACTAAAGCACAAATGGCAATTTTCATTTCAGTCAGTGGGATTTCAAAACACAGCATCAAACTGACACTACACACTGTCCTTCCAGTGCTGAGGCACAAAGTTTCCCTGCTTGAAATAGGAGAAATTCCAGACTCACAGAGGAATCGTGGCAGTTCTTTTCATATGGCCTGATTAAAAACCCCTTTACCCATCATTGCTCAACTTTTGTGATGTAACAATTCCCAGACTTCTTGGGATAGCAGGGAGGAGGAAAAAGAGCTGCAGGGTTTGTGTGCAGACCTTTACAGAGAGGGAGAGGACAGGCAAACAAACTCCTTGGATCCCCCAGCTGATGGGAGGCACAGGTCTCTCCCACCCCAGCCCCTCTGCACACCACAAAACAAAAGGGTCTGGTTTATAACTTTAAAGTGATAATGCAACGAGACTAAGAGCTTCATTTTCATAAATAATTGCCCTTTAGACCTTCACCCCAATAAACCACGCTGCTTCCAGGAGGGAAAAAGGGCCTAACCTTATAGGGCCTGCTGCAGACAGCCCAACTGCCTCCTTAAAGCTGCCCCTGAGCACAGCCCCCTTCTCACAGCTGGGCATCACACTGGGCCAGGACTGAATAACAGCAAAGATCTGCATCAAAAATGACTAAACATTAGGTAAACCAGCAATCCTGTGGTTTGCCTTTTTTTCACCACTGCTCTCAGCTAAATCGACCCCTGCAGCTTTCACTGCCACTGAGATATAAATCTGGATTAAGAGCCTGTGTGGAAGTCAGTGTTTCACGTGATACATAACAATGCACAAAGTTGTTTTCTAGAAAACAGCATTTGTATTAAAATTCTTAAAATGGATAGACATCTCTTCAATGCATGTCCGCAATTGAAACGACAGTTGTTAGGATTTTCTTGGTACATCACAACGATCAGATTTCCTTCTTTGCTGGCTGGAGGCACATCCCACGACAAAATCAAAGGGGAAAAAAAATGCCCTCCCCCCCAAAATCCCAAAAGGCTAAATTCTTGTAAATTTGAAGTAAATGAAGCCCGAACTTGCAAGACATGGAAATAACAGTTAAAAGGCTCAGATGGAAATAAGAAATAAATTCCACTGACAATAGGCCCTTTTGTCCTGGCTTGCTCGGTGTGATTACTGCAAGGAAACTGTTAAGTAGTTTTTGGAGTAGTAGATAATGGGATTCTGTGGAGCTTTCACAGGTTGGCACGGCTGGAACAGCTGAGTTTTGAAGGCACTCTACAGACACAGGGCTGCTGTCGGCCCTGCGTCGCTCATGGGAAGTCTTTGCACTTGAGAGAGCGATTCATCAAAATCAGGTATTGCCAACCCAAACCCAAACCCCCTCGGCACAAAATTCACCGCCGCCCCCCCGCCCGCCAAAGGAAAAACCAAAAAACCACAACGAAATCACACACACACGCACGCCTAAAAAATTGTGCAGATTTGTAACATTTTCACAGCTGATTTAAAAATAATAATAATAATAAAAAAAAGGAAAAAAACCCCAAATAAACCAGGAGAAAAACCACCACGCTACCACTCTCCTGCAAACTCCCATCCCATACAGCAGGTAAACAAAATAGAGCATTATTCCAGGGATATCGGCGGCGCTGCCCGGCGCCCCGTGCCTGGCAGCACCCATCGGCTCACAGTCCCAGTTCCATGTGCAACTCTCCGGGCGGGACGGCCCCGCACCGCCGCCCGCTTGCATAGAGACCGCGGGGAGCGGCGCCCCGCACCGGGGGCTGTGCGGGACGGCACCGGCACCGCTGCCCCGGGGTGTGCGGGACCCGCTGCCCCCGGGGCTGTGCGGGACGGCACCAGCACCGCTGCCCCGGGGTGTGCGGGACGGCACCGGCACCGCTGCCCCGGGGCTGTGCGGGACGGCACCGGTACCGCTCCCCCGGGGCTGTGCGGGACGGCACCGGCACCGCTCCCCCGGGGCTGTGCGGGACGGCACCGCTCCTCACCGGGGTGGCACCGCTCCCCCGGGGCTGTGCGAGGTGTGGGTCCCGCTGCCCCCGGGGCTGTCCGGGACGGCACCGCTGCCCCCGGGGCTGTGCGGGATGCGGGTCCCGCTCCTGGCCGGGCTGTGCGGGGTGCGAGCCCCGCTCCCGCCGGGCTCCCCGCCGCTGTCCCGGGGCGGGTTCCCCGCGTGGCTCCGCTGCTCCCGCCGCCGACACTGACAGGAAATATGCCATGACCGAGACTGGACGAAACGTACATGCCGAGAAAAAGCCACATTTCCAACACGATGAATTTTTGTTCTGTTTTGTTTTTTTCCCGATGTTTTCTCCCCCGAGCGTGCCCGCCGGGGCGCGGGGCCGCCGCCGCCCTCAGAGGATGGCGCAGGAGGCGCAGCACGGCTCGTCCCCGTTGGGCTGCGCCGCGTAGTTCATCTGCCTGACGATCTCGGCGAACAGCTCGTCCACCGAGGCTTTGTTTTTGGCCGAGGTCTCCATGAAGGGGCAGCTCCACTCCTCGGCCAGCGCCTTGCCCTCCCCGAAGGAGACCTCGCGCTCGCCCTCCAGGTCCACCTTGTTGCCCACCAGGATCATGGGCACCCGCTCGTACCTCTTGACGCGGATGATCTGGTCCCGCATGGGTTTGATGTCCTGGAAGCTCTGCTGGTTCACCAGGCTGTAGACCAGGATGAAGCCCTGCCCGTTCTTGATGTAGAGGTCCCGCATGGAGGCGAACTGCTCGGTGCCCGCCGTGTCCAGGATCTCCAGCACCGACGGGGACGAGTCCACCTCGATCTCCTTGCGGTAGAAGTCCTCGATGGTGGGGTCATACTTCTCGATGAACGAGCCGGTCACGAACTGCACCGTAAGGGCGGACTTGCCCACGCCACCCGAGCCCAGCACCACCACCTTGTACTCCCGCATGGCTCCCGCCTCCCTCCGCCGCCTCCCGCTCGGGGCTGCCGCGGCGGGCGGGGACGGGGCGGAGGGAGGGAGGGGACGAGGGGCGGCCCCGGCCGGGGCGGGGAAGCGGCGGCCGCGCCTTGCGGAGCAGCGCCGGGACGGCCCCGGGGCCGGGCAGCGCCGAGGAGGAGGAGGAGGAAGGGGACGAGGAAGAGAAAGAGGGAGGGAGAGAGGGAGAGAGGGCGGCGGCGCTGCCGTTACCGGCCCCGGTCCCGGCGCGGCGGCGGGACAGCGCTACCGCGGCCCATGGCGGCCCGCCCCGGCCCCATTGGCTGCGGCGCGCGGCCCGCCCTCTCCCATTGGCTGCGGCTCGCGGCCCGCCCCCGCCCATTGGCTGCGGCTCTCGGCCCGCCCCCGCCCATTGGCTGCGGCGCGGCGCCGCCAGCCCCCATTGGCTGCCGGCGAGGAGCGGCAGCCGCCCCGCGTGTGTGGCCCCGCCCTCCTCGGGGCCGCGCCGCGCTCGGGATCGCCGCGCGTGCCCTGCCGGCCCGGGTCCGTCGGGATCGGGAACGGGAATAGGAACGGGATCGGGAACGGGAATGGGAACGGGATCGGATCGGAAACAGGAATAGGAACGGGAACGGGAATGGGAACGAGATCGGGAACGGGAACGGGATCGGAAACTGGAACGGGATCGGGAACGGGATTGGGAACGAGAACGGGAATGGGAACGAGATCGGAAACGGGGTCGGAAACGGGATCGGGAACGGAACGAGATTGGGATAGGGATCAGGACCGGGAACGGGATCGCCGCGTGTGCCGTTCCGGCCCGGGTTCCTGTGCGTCGGGATTGAGATCGGGAACGAGACTGGGATGGGGATCGGGACCGGAATTGGGAACGGGATCACCGGGCGTCCCCTCCCGGCCCGGGTCCCTCCAGCCCGGGAACGGGATCGGGAACAGGATCGGGATCCCCGCGTGTCCCCGCCCGCCCCGGGGTCCCGTACCCGGCGCGGGAATGGGGCCGGACCGGCAGCCCGGGTGCCCCAGCCCGGTACCGCTGTCCCGCTGCCCCGTGCCCCGCCCGTCACGGGCGCTGCCCGGCGCGGTGTGCCGCCCCTCCCGCCCTATCGCTGCGTGCAGCCGGGCCGGGCCGTGCCCGGGGACACGGGACAGCGGGGTCGGGGTGCCCCGGGGCAGCGGGGTCGGGGTGCCCCGCAGCCCCTGCCCGCCCAGCCGCTCCCCGTGGCCCCCGCCAGGACAGCCCCGGTGCTGCGGGGCCGGGACCGGCTGATGCTCGGTTGGGACGTGTGCCCGCTGCCAGGTGTTGGTGCTGCTGGCACTCGGTGGCCCGTGAGCAGCAGCGTGGCCTGGCAGGGCTGAGTCACAGGGACTGGCAGCGTGCCACTGTTTGTAGAAATCGTCCCTCGAACTTTGTGTGAGACATTCCTTTCAAGAAAGTATCATTAGCTGTTCTGGCACCCTCCCGGCTTGGCTGTTGCATCTTACTCAGTTCTCTGCAATTCTCAGTATTTATTCACATAATGGAGACATTTAGATCCTTTCTACCACACCTTCTTGTTTCCAAGCCTAATCCAAACACAGCACTTGGGGTAGGCAAAGTCTAAAGGATTTGACATAAGTTTAGTAAATGATGTTCTGTTATTCCTGAACAATTTTCACAGAGGCTAAATTCTACTGCCATTATTTTTGCAGCATTCAAATCTGTGGGGATTCATCCCTGTGGTCACGGATCCTGTGGTGAGTACTGAACCCCTGGTGATGCCTGGAGCTCAAACTGAACCCCTCTGCTGCTGCTGTGCAAGTCTGCAATCAAACCTCTCCTGAGGAGTACGAGAGTTGTGTTCCAGCAGCCCTGCTGGAATGGGCAGTGTCACACAATGTTAAATATGTCATACCATGTTAAATATGTCACACAATGTTAAATGTGTCACACAGTGTTAGATATGTCACACCATGTTAAATATGTCATACCATGTTAAATGTGTCACACCATGTTAAATGTGTCACACATGTGAAACCCACAGCCTGGGGTTGGTTTGTGGGTGCAGTCGTGTCCTGTACCCCTGGCTGGGTGTCCCAGGTGGGACGCTGCTCTGTCAGGCCCTCAGGTGATTCCTCCCAGGTGCACATTTCTTGTCACACACCTACAGACCCTGCAGGCTGCTCCTGAGCTGGGGCAGGAGCTGTGCAGGTCAGCCTGGGATGCAGCAGGTATTTTATATTTTATCTCCATGGAGCTGTGCAGGTCAGCCTGGGGATGCTGCAGGTATTTTATATTTTATCTGCATGGAGCTGTGCAGGTCAGCCTGGGGATGCTGCAGGTATTTTATATTTTATCTCCATGGGGCTGTGCAGGTCAGCCTGGGATGCAGCAGGTATTTTATATTTTATCTCCTGGAGCTGTGCAGGTCAGCCTGGGATGCTGCAGGTATTTTATCTCCATCACAGCCCCAGGCTGGGCTCTGGCCCCTCTCTGCCCCTCTGTAACCCTTACCTTGTGACAGACTCACGGGCTGTGGTTTCCAGAGCAGTTCTGCAGTTCCTGGAAACTCTGAAGAAGATCTCTGGGCACTCACACCCTCTTGTTCTGTGAGTTGTCTGTCCATGTCTGCTTAGCCCAAACTGAATAACTGAGCTCCCCTGGGAGCTTTTAAACCATTTCCCCACTTGTTCTTGTTCCTTTCCCTGTCCCTCTGATTTCCCTCTCCTAGAAGTACTCTGGGAGCAGAGCTGCCACATCACCCAGCTTGGTGTGAGCCAGCCAGAATCAGTCACCTGCCAGCAAGGGCTGGCAAGGTTCTCTTCAAAGCCAGCTCTAAGAATTGCTGAAAGGCCACAGTGCCACTGCAGAAAGATTTTATTTTCTTGTTCTGTGCTCAGGTTGTGGGTATGATGTGGGCTTGCTCACTTCATCGCTTCTGTAGCAAACCCACATCTGAATTATTCACATTACACTCTCTCCCAACATGCCAGTAGCCAATTTTATAAAGCCCAGACTGTAATGTTGGTTTAAATCCTATCCATTTAATCCCAGCTCACTGCTGGATTGTGGTGTGTGTTGTTTTCTCAGTGACAGAATAAAATTTCTCTCCATTTTTTAATTCTGCACTACCCTATTAATTGCTGCTGATTCTGAAGAAGGAAATGTATCATGTACAAAGTAACAAACAATCTTTATGCTTTTGAGTTAAATATGGAATATGATTTCTCAAGTGCCACTGCCCTACTACATGTATTAATTTAATCTCTCATTACCAGCCAGCTCTGGGTAATTAGTTAGTCTGCAGTGCAAGAGTCTGTGGGAAGTAACTGAAAGAATCAAGTCTGGTTTTCTTAGAAATTAATTCTGGTGCATGGCTGCAGACCACTGAGGGATCTGTGGGTTGGAAAGTTTGAAAATCCTTGGCTGAGGGTTTAGACACAGAAGTTAAATAAGTCATGAGAGGATGCAGCACAATTTATTTGAATTATGTGGCGTGCATTGCATTGGGTGGTTGTGCTTCATGGATGGTAGTGGTTCAGATTCTCAGGAAAAAAATTAATGTTTTCCTGAAACAAGCTCTGGTTGGGCAATGTGAAGGCATGGCAGTGCAGCAGGGTCTAGGCAAAATGTAATTTTAATCTGATTTTCAAAATGATCAAGTGTATTTTAAAAACAATTTCAGGATGATTTGATGCTATCTTAAAATACCAAAATAAAAACCAGCTGAAAAGCATAAATTTGGTTACTGAGCAGTTCACCATATAATATTTACATGTGTAACCAGGTTTTACTGTGCTGAGTAACCCTGCTTGTTCATGGAGCTGCTCATACAGGCTGGGGTTATTCCTGTGCAGGGTGAGGAGATACCTGTGCAAGTAAAGCACTGGCTTTGGGTGGGTTTTTAATGATTTGTACTTGGTGGGCAGAGATTAAACAAGAGTAGTTTAGGTCAGTAACATGCAATATCTGAAGTTATTCCTGTGCAGGGTGAGGAGCTGCTGCTGTTAGAGATACCTGGTGTAAGTAAATCAGAGGCTTTGGGTGGGTTTTTAATGATTTGTACTTGGTGGGCAGAGATTAAACGAGGGCAGTTTAGGTCAGTAACAGATGCAATATCTGAAGTTATTCCTGTGCAGTGAGGAGATACCTGTGCAAGTAAAGCACTGGCTTTGGGTGGGTTTTTAATGATTTGTACTTGGTGGGCAGAGATTAAACAAGAGTAGTTTAGGTCAGTAACATGCAATATCTGAAGTTTGAGTACCCTGGAGGTTTGTCAGTGCCTGATGACAAGAATTAATGCTACAAAAAGAATTAAAAACTTCCTGGTGTTCTGCAGGGACCTTCCTGGGGCTCTTTAAAGCTGCACAGACACTCAGCTGCGGGGTCAGTGTCAGCAGAGGGATGTGCCACCTCCTGAGGCTGAGCCAGTCCCTCTGAGCTGAGTTAGGGATTTTCCAGAGGAAAATCCCTCAGCCCTAGAGGGACAGGGAGAGCTGTGAGGAGTGGGCTGAGCTCTGAGCTGTTTGTGTTTCTGCACAGCTTTGCTGCTGCACCTCGGCACGCCCAGACTCTGGGAGTGAAGGCACTGAAGGTAAAAAAGGCACTGAAAACACACTCAGGGTTAGGGGAGAGAATGTGCCTGGCTGAGATCTGAACCTGCAGCTCTTGGGGAGAAGGTGCTGCTTGTCTTTCTGAGTTCCTGTGCCCCTGTTAGTGACTACACATTGAAACGAGGTTTATTAATAGCTGGGAAGTTCTTGTGGCTGTGAAAGAGACTTCTGAGATCCTGGTGCTCTGCTGGGTACCAGCTAGGCAGGGTGATAATTGAATTTTAAAGCTACAAATCACACTAAATGTTGTATTTTAATTTCTCAGCAGTGCTGCTGAGAAAATCCCAAGGGAAGTCACGGGCTGAGGATGCTGCACATCATTTCATTTCATTTCATTCCTAAGATGGCAATGTTCCCTGGGTATCACAGACATACCTTACCCCTCACTTAGATTAACTGACTTAGCTGCCTCACATATAAAACAGTTAAACTAAGAAGATTCAAAACCATTTGGGGAAGAGTTGCTGTTCTGTCACTCCTGTGCTGTCAGTATGTGACATTAATATTCATAGTAAACCTAAAGGTAGAGCGAATGATTACCAGGGGAAACTAAGAAGATGAAATAATCTCAAAGAACAGAATTTCACCAAATGTTTTCTGGCATTGAACAAATCTGGAGAAAATTTTCAATGTTTACTCATTTTGAATGTATGAAATTGAGCAAGATTTGGGGGCCTTAATTAGTTTTTAGTGTAGTAGTGTACAAAGAAATCTTTATTTTGGGTTTGGCAGCAGGATGATTTAAGTTGCTTTGGAGGGGTTGAGGAAAGAGATGACAAAAATAACCTGGCATCCAACAGCATTTAAATACAATTTTTAACTTATCTGCACCTTGAGTAACTCTCAATAATTCCACATGTGAATACATATCTGCAGCAAGGCTGCCTGATGTGTGTTTGTCTCAGTCCAGTGGCATTCCCAGCTCTCATTCCAGAGTCAGGGTGTGCTCACAGGGAGTAAAACGAGACAGCCTGGGTGATTCCACAGCCAGGTTTCACTGGAAGTGAAACTTCTGTGGCAGCCCCAGACTGGCACAGACACCCTGGTGTCACAGGCTGCAGGGGACCCAGAGCTGTGCTGGTGTCACACACTGCAGGTGTCACAGGCCAGAGCTGTGCTGGTGTCACAGGCTGCAGGGGACCCAGAGCTGTGCTGGTGTCACACACCAGAGCTGTGCTGTGTCACACACTGCTGGTGTCACACACTGCAGGTGTCACACACCAGAGCTGTGCTGGTGTCACACACTGCAGGTGTCACACACTGCAGGTGTCACACACCAGAGCTGGGCTGGTGTCACACACTGCAGGTGTCACGCACCAGAGCTGGGCTGGTGTCACACACTGCAGGTGTCACACATTGTGGGTGTCACAGAGCTGTGCTGTGTCACACACTGCTGGTGTCACACACTGCTGGTGTCACAGAGCTGTGCTGTGTCACACACTGCTGGTGTCACACACTGCAGGTGTCACAGAGCTGTGCTGTGTCACACACTGCAGGTGTCACACACTGCTGGTGTCACAGAGCTGTACTGGTGTCACACACTGCAGGTGTCACACATTGCAGGTGTCACACACGAGAGCTGTGCTGGTGTCACACACTGCAGGTGTCACACACTGCAGGTGTCACAGAGCTGTGCTGTGTCACACACTGCAGGTGTCACAGAGCTGTACTGGTGTCACAGAGCTGTGCTGGTGTCACACACCAGAGCTGTGCTGTGTCACACACTGCAGGTGTCACAGAGCTGTACTGGTGTCACAGAGCTGTGCTGGTGTCACACACCAGAGCTGTGCTGTGTCACACACTGCAGGTGTCACACACTGTATATATCACACACCAGAGCTGTACTGGTGTCACACACTGCAGGTGTCACACATTGCAGGTGTCACACACCAGAGCTGTGCTGTGTCACACACTGCTGGTGTCACACACTGTATATATCACACACCAGAGCTGTACTGGTGTCACACACTGCAGGCGTCACACACTGCAGATATCACACACCAGAGCAGTGCTGGTGTCACACACTGCAGGTGTAACACATTGCAGGTGTCACACATTGCAGGTGTCACAGAGCTGTACTGGTGTCACAGAGCTGTGCTGTGTCACACACTGCAGGTGTCACACACTGCAGGTGACCCAGGCCAGGTCTGTGGCACTGCCCTGAGCTGTTCCTGCCCTGGCTCAGCCCCTGGAATATCCCTCCTGGCAGGAGCTGGGCTGTGCATCCCCCCTGGCCTGGCTCAGGGCAGCCCCACAGGGACTTTCCTCTGCCAAAAGATCCCCAAATGCAAAATACCCAACTTGTGTGTTTTTTTCAGGAAATAATCACAGCTGCTGGTGGGTGTAAATAAAGTATGAAAAATAAAAAAGAAAGAAAAAAATGACACACATACACAGAAAAAAAAAAAAAAGTTCATTATTTCCATCAAAAGTCCTGCCAGAGATCTTATCACTATTGCTAAAGTAGCCTTGCTGCCAGAACTTGTCAGATGTTTCCCTTGAATTGGTGTCATAATGCCACTTATGTTTCTTAATAAAGAACATTTTCCATGGCATGCTTATATCCCACTCCTAGACGTGATGTTTATACTCAAAATATGCATAATAGTCAAAGTTCAGGTCTATTTGTGTTCATTATTTGTTGTCACTCCCTTCTGTTTAGCCCAGGAGGAGCTCACCTGAAGGGCTGTGGGGTTTGGGTAAGCACAGGGGCAGGGAGAGCTCTCCTCTGTGTGTAGGTGTGGTGAAACAACTTTTGGAACCATAAATGTGATCCTGATAGCGCTTGCATGGGAACAGCGCTATTGTATGGTAATGAAACTGCTGTAATCAGCCTGCAGTGAAACCGGTGACTAATTCAGAGAGCAAACTTCCTGTCGGCAGAAAAATTCCTTTTCTTCAGTGCCCCGTGGCACCGTGTCACATTGCAGCTCACTGTGCTGGGAGTGCTCACATACAGCAGACAATTATCATCTGGACTTTTCACTCTTCCATTTAATTCCTCAGCCTCCTGACCGGGAGTGAAGGGTTTTACTGTCAGGGCAGGGTGGGAGGAGGTGCCAGCTGGGATCTCTGGGGTGAGATGGGAGAGCTCCAGAGGTCCCAAAGGAGCAGCCTGTGGGTCACCAGGGGAGGGAATTTCCCTCAATGTGGGGAATCACTGGAACAACCTGCCCTGGGTCTGGGGCTGTTGGTAGGTGGTGAGGGAATTTCCCTCAATGTGAGGAATCACTGAAACAACCTGCCCTGGGTCTGGGGCTGTTGGTAGGTGGTGAGGGATTTCTCCTCCCTGTGAGGAATCACTGGAACAACCTGCCCTGGGTCTGGGGCTGTTGGTAGGTGGTGAGGGCTGGGGAATTTTGGGAAGGGTACCAAAGATCAGATTTTGGGAAGGATGGCACAGTTTCAGCTCTGAGACGTGAGCTGTGCTGTGTATGGTGCAGCTCCTGCAGTACCCAGCAGAGTTCTGCTGCCCTGGGCCCTTGAAAGTGTTCAGGTGTAAATATTGGTTGTATCTGAGCATTTTAAAGTAATCTGGGGTAAACATATCAACGAGGGAGATAAGGATTTTTGGAGCCCCGTGTTGGGCTCAGTCTGATGTCGGTAGTTTGCAGCCTCAATAGCCTCCAAATCTCTTTCAATCCTTTAACACAAAGCCGTGTTTTCTGATTGTTTTACAATTCTTTAACACAAAGCCATGTTTTCTGATTGTTTTACAATCCTTTAACACAAAGCCATGTTTTCTGATGGTGTTACAAGGACTGCTGGCTGGTCAAGGCTGAAGGGATCATTGTGAGTGCCCCTGATTGTGTCACCAGCCTGAGGATTGTTTCATCTTGCAGCCCCTCCACTGCCGGGCCAGACCAAGGTGGACATGGAGCAAGAGTGGCCGTGCAGATAAGCAGGACCAGCCCGGGCAGGGCACACACAGCTGTCCCTGAGCTCTGAGCAGGAGCAGATAAGGCTCAGGGATGCTGATAGCCCTCATCTGTGAGCCAGGTCGATATTGTCAGTCGGGAATGCTGGTGTGACCACGAGCCCTGGGAGGGTTTGTCAGGGGGCTGGTTGTTGTCACAGCCTGTCACAGCCTGTGAGGACGCTGTCCCCAGTGTCCCTGCACCCTGGAACCCCTGCTCGGGTTCCTGGGGGCCTCTCTGTGTGCCACAGCTGCAGCAAGGAGTATGGAGTATGAACACGCCCTGAGTGGAGATGCATTCCCATTCCTGTGTGCTTTATTTTGTCAGGAATGGTTCCATTAGGAGGACACCACTGTCCCCAAGTGTGGTGACCTCCACTGGTGGCACCAAACTGCACCCAGCAGAGCACCCCCAGGCCAGTCCTGCCATGGCAGAAATATTGTCAGGTACCAGAACAACCAGGGTGAAAATGGCTTCAAACACGAATTGATTCTGTTTGTGGTGCACCACTGCACGAGGCTGAGGGACCTGCAGCAGCCTCACAGACAGCCCTGCAGGGACAGACTGACCCACAGACAGCCCTGCAGGGACAGACTGACCCACAGACAGCCCTGCAGGGACAGACTGACCCACAGACAGCCCTGCAGGGACACACTGACCCACAGACAGCCCTGCAGGGACACACTGACCCACAGACAGCCCTGCAGGGACACACTGACCCACAGACAGCCCTGCAGGGACACACTGACCCACAGACAGCCCTGCAGGGACACACTGACCTGCAGCAGCCTCATGGACAGCCCTGCAGGGACAGACTGACCCACAGACAGCCCTGCAGGGACAGACTGACCCACAGAGAGCCCTGCAGTGACACACTGACCTTGAGGGACCTGCAGCAGCCTCACACACAACCCTGCAGTGACACACTGACCCACAGACAGTCCTGCAGGGACAGACTGTCCCACAGACAGCCCTGCAGTGACACACTGTCCCACAGACAGCCCTGCAGTGACACACTGACCTGGCAGTCCAGGCTGAGTGGGAGCACATCAGTGTTGAACCAGGAGCTGCCCCACAGAAATGGGGGAAGAAAACACACATTACTTTATTTACAATGAGCATATTTCCCAGGACAGAGTTGAATTCAACTTGTTTGTCCCACTTGCAAACAGCCAACAAGATCCCTGATCCTGGGACCCGTTCCAATTAATCCTGCTAATGCTGCCACTCATTTCTTGACTGCTCAAGCAGAGATGAACTTTGAGGCTCTCTCAGAATCACAGACAGATGTGGCATTTTAACAGTGTCAGCAAGACAAAATGCCAGGGTGGTCAGAGTTTCAGTTTTCCCCCCAGAAGGATTTTTGCCTGGTTTTCCCCCAGCAGCAAAGCCTGTAGGCTGCTTCCCCTGCCAGCAGATCCTTTCTGGGTGATGCTGAGCTAAAGCTAAAACTCGATGCACCGTCACAGATGGCATCCAGGCACAAATGTCTGTCAAAAACCAGTTTATCAAAATCTCTGAAAATTCTAATTCTGTTCTCCAGAGTGCTGACAGCAAACTTGATAGCATCAGCAAATTTGGGGTTTTCACTCTGGTTTTTCAAGCCACTAATATTAACACAAACCATAGACAAAGCTCTGGTATGCTTTCCAGTTTCATGGCAAACTATTGACACATCAGAAGTTTTTAAACAGGTTGTTTATCTTCTAGGTGTTTTCACAGGCTGTTTGGTGAAGTGCTGCAGTGTTCAGCCAGGTTTGTGGGCTCTGAGGTGACTGACTAATGCAAACAGATATCTAAGGGTCGGGTTTGACTTCAGTGTTAACAAGTGCCTTGGAACCTGTCTTTGTTCAGTAAACAACATATTTCATAGTTTACATCAGATTAAACCCTTCTGCAAATACAAACAAATACATTCACGGACCAAGAAAGTAAACTCTGTGACACTCATGGCTGCAGTGACTAATCAATTAAAAATAAATGAAAGCACCCAGCCCTGTAGTGCACCTAAAGCAAGAGGAGTTTGGGGTCTGCACAGCCTGGAGAAGTGTTTGGAAGAGGTTTGGGATGTTGTAATTCCTGGGATCTGGAAGGAATGTGTCAGTTCTCTGTGTCATGAACTCAGTCTGCACTGTCATTGCTCAAATAATGATTTTTGAGCTCCTGATTGTCTTGCTGATGACAGACTCCTGTGACACACAGACTGTCCTGTGACAGACAGACTGTCCTGTGACAGACAGACTGTCCTGTGCCACACAGACTGTCCTGTGACACACAGACTGTCCTGTGACACACAGACTGTCCTGTGACAGACAGACTGTCCTGTGACACACAGACTGTCCTGTGACACACAGACTGTCCTGTGCCACACACAGACTGTCCTGTGACAGACAGACTGTCCTGTGACACACACAGACTGTCCTGTGACACACAGACTGTCCTGTGACACACAGACTGTCCTGTGACAGACAGACTGTCCTGTGACACACACAGACTGTCCTGTGACACACACACTGTCCTGTGCCACACAGACTGTCCTGTGCCACACACAGACTGTCCTGTGACACACAGACTGTCCTGTGACAGACAGACTGTCCTGTGACACACACAGACTGTCCTGTGACACACAGACTGTCCTGTGACACACAGACTGTCCTGTGCCACACAGACTGTCCTGTGACACACACACTGTCCTGTGCCACACAGACTGTCCTGTGACAGACAGACTGTCCTGTGACACACACAGACTGTCCTGTGCCACACAGACTGTCCTGTGACACACAGACTGTCCTGTGACAAACAGACTGTCCTGTGCCACACAGACTGTCCTGTGCCACACAGACTGTCCTGTGACACACAGACTGTCCTGTGACACACACAGACTGTCCTGTGACACACAGACTGTCCTGTGACACACACAGACTGTCCTGTGACACACAGACTGTCCTGTGACACACACAGACTGTCCTGTGACATGCAGACTGTCCTGTGGCACACACACTGTCCTGTGCCACACAGACTGTCCTGTGCCACACACAGACTGTCCTGTGACACACAGACTGTCCTGTGACAGACAGACTGTCCTGTGACACACACAGACTGTCCTGTGGCACACAGACTGTCCTGTGACACACAGACTGTCCTGTGACAAACAGACTGTCCTGTGCCACACAGACTGTCCTGTGCCACACAGACTGTCCTGTGACACACAGACTGTCCTGTGACACACAGACTGTCCTGTGACACACACAGACTGTCCTGTGACACACAGACTGTCCTGTGACACACACAGACTGTCCTGTGACACACAGACTGTCCTGTGACACACACAGACTCTCCTGTGACATGCAGACTGTCCTGTGCCACACAGACTGTCCTGTGACACACACACTGTCCTGTGCCACACAGACTCTCCTGTGACAGACAGACTGTCCTGTGGCACACAGACTGTCCTGTGACACACAGACTGTCCTGTGACACACAGACTCTCCTGTGACACACAGACTCTCCTGTGACAGACAGACTCTCCCAGGCTCGGGGCTGAGCAGGAAGGGTCCCAGGGTTCCAGGTTCCTTTGGGAAGGGGCTGTGTGCTGCTCCTGACAGGCTCCCAGCTGCTGGGGAAGGCTTGGCACAGGGCCGTGGCAGCGTGTGGGACCTGCCCTGTGTGCAGGTTCACACCTGGGTCGGTACCTGGCACTACAAATACCCCAGAGCTGAGTCACCCCGTGGGGCACCCTGGGCCTTTCCAGCCTCTCCGGGGTTTGGGACTTTTTACAAGGTGTGGTGCTGACTCAGGGCAGCTGCAGCCAAACCTCTGACCAAGGGACAGAATGAATCAGCAGCAACCCAACAAAACCCCAGGACTTAAAGCACAGGGTGTCCCAGGAGAGCCCCGAGCTCCAGAGCCTGCACCCACCTCAGGGAGGAGGCAGCTGGGGGCTGTCGGGTTTGGGACACCCCCAGGGCACTCAGCTGCTGGAGAGGCTGCCCCAGCATCCTGATGAACGTGCCCTGTGCCTTTGGATAGCCCTGATTGGGGAAAAGGAGCAAAAGTGACCCAAACCACTAAAAACCCCGATAAATGGTAGTGTTGCCTCTGTATTGTAGCTGCAGCAGGAGTCTGCAAACAGACAGCCTGTGTTCTTACTACAGTTCCTTCTCGTTTAAAATAGCCTGCTGGTAGCAAAAGTACCATTCCAAAGTAAAGTTTGGTGTAGATAAAGACCAAGCCACCGTTCCTACTCCTACTTACCGTATGGAGAAGCCACTGCCTGTTACAGCCCTGCCAATAACTGAGCTCACAGCACAATGAAGCTCTGTAAATAGTATTTAAGCGTTGACAGTATTTAAACATTTAACTCACCGAGCCTGGTGTGAGTACACTTCCTCAGCATTAGGAAATCTATTGCTTAATTAATGTTTTATGGCAGTTTGCATATATAAAGCACTGTATATGAATGCTGAGTATGATTCAGTTGTCACTATCTGAACGTGAATTACATTTCACACGGGGTTTGGGAGAAGAAATTCCATAACATTAGGCAAAATGGCTTATGCATTCCCAGTAATTTTACATAAAATCTATTCATAGTGCCCATTGACTGGAAACAATATATGGGATTCTTTTAGTTGAACTACTTAATTCAGCAGATAACCACTGCTGCTTCATAGTTCAGGGATGAGAATGTAAGGGAGCAGCTGAGGCATCCAGCTGAATTCGATTAGTGACAAAGGAACGTTTCAGAGGACAGAGGGGACACTGTCCACTGTGCCCAGGGCACAGCCAGGGAGTGGAAGTGACCACATTGAGCTGGGCTGTAAAACCCGAGACCAGATCCTGTCCTGGAGCTGATCCTGTCCTGGGAGCTGATCCTGCCCCAGAGTTGATCCTGTCCCAGAGCTGATCCTGTCCTGGGAACTGATCCTGTCCCAGAGTTGATCCTGTCCCAGAGCTGATCCTGTCCTGGGAACTGATCCTGCCCCAGAGTTGATCCTGTCCCAGAGCAGATCCTGTCCTGGGAACTGATCCTGTCCCAGAGTTGATCCTGTCCCAGAGCTGATCCTGTCCTGGGAACTGATCCTGTCCCAGAGTTGATCCTGTCCCAGAGCTGATCCTGCCCTGGGAACTGATCCTGCCCTGGGAGCTGATCCTGTCCCAGAGCAGATCCTGCCCCAGAGCTGATCCTGCCCTGGGAGCTGATCCTGCCCTGGGAACTGATCCTGTCCCAGAGTTGATCCTGTCCCAGAACTGATCCTGTCCTGGGAACTGATCCTGTCCCAGAGCTGATCCTGTCCCAGAGCTGATCCTGCCCTGGGAGCTGATCCTGTCCTGGGAACTGATCCTGCCCCAGAGCTGATCCTGCCCTGGGATCTGATCCTGCCCTGGAAGCTGATCCTGCCCTGGAGCTGATCCTGCCCTGGAGCTGATCCTGTCCCAGAGCTGATCCTGCCCTGGAGCTTATCCTGCCCCAGAGCTGATCCTGCCCTGGAGCTTATCCTGCCCTGGAGCTGATCCTGCCCCAGAACTGATCCTGTCCCAGAACTGATCCTGCCCTGGGAGCAGGATTGGTATTTAACAAAACCACCCTGCCGGATTTTACCCATCACAGCTGAGTCTGAGGCCTCTGAGGGGCAGCACTCACCCAGCCACAGCCCTGGATGGGCCCAAATCCCTGAGCCAGGCTCTGCCCTCCCTTCCTGGCCCAGCACAGCACGGCTGGGACTGAAAGAGGCTGTGGAGGGAGCTGAACACTGCAGAATTAAATTGTACTTGTCTTCAGTTTGTTATTTCTTGTACCTGCCTGCCAGTGATCTTTGGGGTGCAAAGGAAGGAGGCAGCAAGGAGTGAAGCATCACTGCTTCTCCTGGCACAGGAACAACTGAGTTTAATGAAGTCACATATATCTACATGCATATAAAAATATAAACTGTGGTATTGTATATTTATATGCACAGTTTTAAATATATATTTAAATATATAAATATAGATTGTGTGGTTTTATATGTAATACATGCTATACATACTTCTCTCTTTAACAGAATACAACTATCCCACATTAAAAATACATTTAAAATTCTGTGTTCTCTACAGTTCTTGCTGTTCTACCCTGGGAATTGCAGGCATCCTTCCCCCCCACCTTATTTCCCAGGGATTCTGTGACCTGAGCCCACCACCCACAGCTCAGCCCACAGCCAGGCTGGCTGCCTCCTCCCACAAATCCTCTTTTTCTTTCTTTCTTAGGTTTTCTGTTCCTGATAAAACTGTTATTCCAGTTTCCAGCTCTTCCTAAATGACTTGCAGAAGGCAGTGACAGGTTGCAATTTTAAATCCACTTAGCTGGGGTTTTTTGTGAATAATCCTGTTTGACAGGCTTTCCTGCCCTCCCTGCCTGTCATTAGGCACGGCTGCAGCCAGGAGCAGGGGAATTGCTTTGGTTGGGGACACAAATGAGCGAGGGGGAGACTTTCAGCTGCTGCAGCCCAAACAGAAACAACAGAAGTGCTGTCTGGAACCCAGCTGCAAAGCAGTTCCATTGGTTAGATACCATGAGTGTCTATTAATTAATGCTTGAAGTGACATTTCGGTATTGTGTTCCAGTAACTCGCTCTGTGAAAAGTTGTAATTTTATTCATATAGTTTTTAACAATGATCTGTTAGATAGGATGAATCCCTTTTTTGTTAGTGCTTACGTTAATGCTTTCCACTAGCAGGGATGGGGCAGCCAGAGCTTCTCTGGGCAGGGACCCCGGGCAGGGACCCTGGTGGGTGACATCTCTCTGAAGGCTCCCTGGGGTGCCAGAGCCAGCAGGGATGAGCCCAGGGATTTCCATTTGATACCACCATGGGAGGAAGCTATTTCAGTGAGACCTGATTTTTCACTGGGAATTCGTGCATGTGTTCCACTTCCAGAGCTGATTCACAAGGAATTTGGGCTCTCAAGGCCAGAGCCATCCCCATCAGGGTACAGGAGTTATTTCTGCCTCAGATCTGGGCCTCTGCCTCTGCCCCAATTGGGTGTGTGCTCCTGCCACATCTCACACAGCCCTGCAGGGCCCAGAGGTGCTGCCAGGGCTGTCCCTGGGGCTGGGGACACCGGGGACCAGTGGCACCAGGGCGGTGAGGGCCTGCTCTGCACACACAGACACCAAACCTGCTGCTGGGCAAGGCCTGGGCACTCCTGCCTCCCTGGCTCAGGCTGTGCCAGGGCAGGGCTGCCCCGAGGGATGGCCTGGCCAGGGATGGCCCTGAGGGATGGCCCTGCCAGGGATGGCACTGCCAGGGATGGCTCTGACAGGGATGGCCCTGAGGGATGGCCCTGAGGGATGGCCTGGCCAGGGATGTCCTGAGGGATGGCCCTGCCAGGGATGGCCCCGAGGGATGGCTCTGACAGGGATAGCTCTGACAGGGATGGCCCTGAGGGATGGCCCTGAGGGATGGCACTGCCAGGGATGGCTCTGACAGGGATGGCTCTGACAGGGATGGCTCTGACAGGGATGGCCCTGCCCAGGGATGGCTCTGAGGGATGGCACTGCCCAGGGATGGCCCTGCCCAGGGATGGCTCTGAGGGATGGCACTGCCCAGGGATGGCACTGCCAGGGATGGCCTGGCCAGGGATGGCACTGCCAGGGATGGCACTGAGGGATGGCACTGCCCAGGGATGGCACTGCCAGGGATGGCCTGGCCAGGGATGGCACTGCCAGGGATGGCCTGGCCAGGGATGGCTCTGACAGGGATGGCCCTGCCAGGGATGGCACTGCCCAGGGATGGCACTTCCAGGGATTCCCTGTGGCACCCCAGGACCTCAGCCAGGCACAGGGACATCACTGAAGGAAACAGCAGGAGCAGCCCCTGGAGCCAGGGATCTGCCCCAGTCCCTGGAGCCAGGGATCTGCCCCAGCCCTTAGAGCCAGGGATCTGCACCCATCCATGGAGCCAGGGATCTGCCCCAGCCCCTGGAGCCGGGATCTGCCCCAACCCCTGGAGCCAGGGATCTGCCCCAGCCCTTGGAGCTGGGATCTGCCCCAGCCCCAAACCATGTGCCAGGCGAGATAACACAATGCAGGAGAGCTGTTATTTGGGCTGTGCCTTTCTTCTTGAAGTTTGCTCCCTAGATCCAGCCCTGCCCTTGCAGAGGAGCTGCCAAGTCCGTGACATTTTACTGCATGTGGCCTCCACTGTGCCACTGCCCTTTCCAGGCCAAACAAGCTCAGTTTTTTCACCTAAGTGCTTTTGATGGGAATTTTGGACAGGCTGGAGTGAATGTGATGAACACTGTGATAACAGCTGTTAGCTTTACTCTGCCTGAACCATGCACTGCCTGCATTTGCACTGCTGTGTCCCTTCATGTTGAAGCAGTCTGGGGAAAATTAATTTATTTTGCTTCTTATTGATTAGTTTAAAAGGTTTTTGCTTACCCTGTGCTCTGCAAGAGATATAAAGCCAATTATTTTGAAAAACTAATGGGATTTTTCAAATTGTAACGGACACATTTATTGCCATCCTATTTAAGAACAATTTGCCTCACACCAAATTGTCCAAGTAATCGACGCACACGGCGCAGTCACTTGGAGATGTTTGTTATTCTGGAGAGGAGAGAGGGAAATAAAAAAATAACCTCCTGTTGCCTTTTAATTGCTCGTTTCCTGCTCCAGACAGCAAATGCCATTTGGCTGCTGCAGGAGAGATAAATGGGCGGGTTCTGCCTGCACCGAGGAGCCAGAGCTTTGTTCATTAGCACAGAACCAAACGGAAAAAATAATCATTAGGAAAGCAAGCCAGGGGCAGCATTACTTTCTTAAGCAAGGAATAAATGCAGATTATTTCCTCCTAATGCATAAAGGTTCCAGAGGCACCTCTGGTGGCTCTAATGGATTCAATTCCCCCGTGGTGCTGCTGAGCACAAAAAGCTGTGTCAGATCCAGGGACACCGTGGGGTTGGGGGGATCCTGGGCTGGAAGGGACCCCAAAGGATCCCTGGGTGCAGCTCCTGGCTGCTGAGGGACCTCAGTGTGAGGGTGGCTGGTGTGGGGCTGCCTGGCAGGGCAGCACACACAGCCTACGAGCAGCCTCTGAACATTTTTAGCACAGCAATGCCACGAGTGTATTTCTGTTTGTGTTATAAAATCCCTGCCTTTAACTTGAGCCTGGAATGGGGTTTAGATTCAGTTATATTTAAAAATGAAAAGAACAAGACCCCACAAACAAGCTGCTGCTCCTCGCTCAGAGCTGGGAGTCAGGGAACCAAAAATGAGGGTCTGGGTTTAAACAGCATTCAGCAGCCTGAACTAAAGGGCTTAACCTGCTGGGTTTAACAGCAAGGTCATTACAGTAATTAAATTAATTAAATTACAGCTTACACCTCTAAGGAGAGCAGGAGAGGCTTCAGGGCTGCCTGACCTGGCAGGCAGGTGAGTTAGGGCACAGGGACAGTGACAGGGACAGGGACAGTGACAGTGACAGGGACAGTGACAGGGACAGTGACAGTGGCAGGGACAGTAACAGGGACATGGACAGTGGCAGTGACAGGGACAGGGACAGGGACAGTGACAGTGACAGTGGCAGGGACAGTGACAGTGGCAGGGACAGGGACAGGGACAGTGACAGTGACAGTGACAGTGGCAGGGACAGTGACAGTGACAGTGACAGGGACAGGGACAGGGACAGGGACAGTGGCAGGGACAGTAACAGGGACATGGACAGTGACAGTGACAGGGACAGGGACAGGCACAGTGACAGTGACAGTGACAGTGACAGTGACAGGGACAGTGGCAGGGACAGTAACAGGGACATGGACAGTGACAGTGACAGGGACAGGGACAGGCACAGGGACAGTGACAGTGGCAGGGACAGTAACAGGGACACGGACAGTGACAGGGACAGGGACAGTGACAGTGACAGGGACAGGGACAGGGACAGGCACAGTGACAGTGACAGTGGCAGGGACAGTAACAGGGACACGGACAGTGACAGGGACAGGGACAGTGGCAGTGACAGTGACAGTGGCAGGGACAGTGACAGTGACAGGGACAGTGACAGTGACACTGGCTGGAGCTCCAGAGTGACCGAGTGGGACAAGTTTGACCAGCCAAGATAACCCAGCAGAGAAGTTCCCTGAAAACTGTCAGGAGCCTCCTGCCCCTCCAGGCCTTGTGAGACCAGGGAGTTTTCCCTGCAGGAGTGCTGCAGGTGGGCAGGGATGCGCTGGAGCAGTGCTGCAGTTTGTGGTATGGAGAAGGTCAGACTGGAAACCTTCGGTGATTTCCTCTGGGTTTGGAGTCCCTGAGTGCAAAGTCACAGCCTGCAGCAGCAGAAGTGCAGAGCAGGGTACTGGGGTGGCACAGCAGAGTGACAAACCCCGGGATTGTTGGAAGGTGCAGAGCTCAGTGTCCCCTGCTCTTTATTGCACAGACAAGCACTGACCAGGCCCGTCCTGGCGGGCAGGGGCTCGGCAGCCCTGCTCCATCTTGTGCAAGATGAGATGAATCACATCCTGGGCCGGCAGGGGGGAAAGCACCTCTGAACCAGCACCAAATCCTCCGGGCTCTGAGGCAGAAAGGGCACCGAAATCCAAGGGATACCCGAATCTCAGAGGGGTTTGTGGTGTAAGGGGCCTGAAAGCCCATCCAGTGCCACCCCTGCCATGGCAGGGACACCTCCCACTGTCCCAGGCTGCTCCAGCCCCAATGTCCAACCTTGGGCACTGCCAGGGATCCAGGGGCAGCCACAGCTGCTCTGGGAATTCCAGCCCAGCCAGGAATTCCTGCCCAATCTCCCATCCATCGCTGCCCTCTGGCAGTGGAAGCCATTCCCTGTGTCCTGTCCCTCCATCCCTTGTCCCCAGTCCCTCTCCAGCTCTCCTGGAGGGGGCTCTAAAGGCACTGAAGAGACTCTGCCGTTTCCCTGGACCCTTCTTTTCTCCTGATACCTCCCGCACCCGGTGGGGGGCTCAGGCAGCACAGACGGCGGTGGCAGGGACAGAGTCACGCTCTGACCGGACCCTCTGCTCTGTCCCCAGCCCCACTGTCCCTGTCCCGCCGCGCGTGGGCCCCCAGGAGCATCCCACCCCCGAGTTCCGTTCCTGCCCTCTCCCATCCCTCCGGCTCCATCCCTCCCATCCCTCCCTCCCGTTTCCCGGCCCGGGAAGGCGCTGCGGACGCCGCGGGCGCCCCCTGGCGCTGCCGGGCCCGGCGGGAGCTCCGAGCCGGTGTCGCTCCGGGCGTGAAGTGACTCCCGCAAGGGACAAAACCCTGGGCGAGGTGGCTCCCACTGCCCCCGGACACCTCCCCGCGTCCCACGGGGAATCAACCTGCCCCAGGGGACCGGAGCAGCCGGGGGGCTTCAAACCGAGACCAGGAACTCCAAAAATTGGGGATTCTTCCCCAATCCCATTAAATGCCGATGGCATTCAGCTCCTCCAGGCTGAGGATTTCACATAAATGGCAGGAGGCCGGCCGGGGAGGAGCGGCGTTTGTGCTTTCACCGCCCTTGGGTGCGGCCATTGGGCACCCTCAGGGGTCACTGACCCCGGGGGCTGCGGGGACACCGGGGACACTCTGCTCCTCTCAGCTGTGGGGTGACACCGGGGACACTCTGCTCCTCTTGGCCATGGGGTGACACCGGGGACACTCCGCTCCTCTCGGCCGTGGGGTGACACCGGGGACACTCTGCTCCTCTCCGGCCGTGAGGTGACACCGGGGACACTCTGCTCCTCCCAGCCGTGGGGTGACACCGGGGACACTCCGCTCCTTTTGGCCATGGGGTGACACCGGGGACACTCCGCTCCTCTCCGGCCATGGGGTGACACCGGGGACACTCTGCTCCTTTTGGCCATGGGGTGACACCGGGGACACTCTGCTCCTTTTGGCCATGGGGTGACACCGGGGACACTCTGCTCCTTTTGGCCATGGGGTGACACCGGGACACTCTGCTCCTCTCGGCTGTGGGGTGACACCGGGGACACTCTGCTCCTTTTGGCCATGGGGTGACACCGGGGACACTCTGCTCCTCTCGGCCGTGGGGTGACACCGGGGACACTCCGCTCCTCTCAGCTGTGGGGTGACACCAGGGACACTCCGCTCCTCTCGCCATGGAGCCACAGCCGTGGGCACCGCCCCCTGCCCTGACCCCCGCGGGGCCTGTCCCCAAGGGGTGACACCCCTGGGCTGTCCATGGAGAGGGAGATGCGGGGGAAGGGGCTCGGATGGGACATTGGGACGGGACGGGAGTGGGGCCGGGGGGGACAGCGGGGCCCGGGCGGGGGCAGCGGGGCCCGGGGGACACGGCAGCGGCCGGCACAGACACCGCTGAACCAGAGCCGGGGGTCCCGCAGAGCCACCCCGCAGCTGCCCTGCGGGCACGGTGATCCCTGGGGAGCTGTCCTGCTCCGTGCCCCGGGCTCTCCCGTGCCTGTCCGGCGGCACTGGCGGTCCCGGGTGATTTTCCTGCCCCCGCCCCGCGTTCGCAGCCCCCGGAGCGCGGCCGCTGCTGCCTCCCGCGGCTCCTCGCCAAGCGTTACTCACCACACGCTACAGGATTTTATATTTAGCCGGTGCGGAGACAATATCACCGGCTCAAAAATAGGTACAAATGAGGCTGCGGCTCTCACGAACGGCTCGGGGGGCACAGGAGGGGCCGTGGTCAGCCCGGGCAGGGCAGTGTTGGTGCGGTGCCACCACCACGGACAAGTGCCACCACCGCGGACAAGTGCCACCACCACGGACAAGTGCCACCACCACGGACAAGTGCCACCACCACGGACAAGTGCCACCACCAAGACCAGAGCCACCTCTGCCACGCACGTCTGGGCACCCCCGAGCCTGGCTGGGTGCTGGGGCTGGGGATCCGCCCTTGGGGAAGGGAACCCCCCCTTCCCACGCGTCCTTTGGGGTCCTGCCCAGCCCCGGGAGCCCGGCCAGCCCCGGGTACCCCCGAGCACCCCGCGGGAGCCGGCGCCGCGCAGTCACCATGGAGATGCGGCAGCTCCGGGTCCGTCCTTGGGGGAAATGCAGAGGAGCGGAAAGGCTGATTCGCAGCAAAATAATTAGCAATAATTTTTATTTCTATTTAAATTATTATTTAAATTCATTTTCTTCTTGTTCTTTGTAGGTACTGGTGGATGTCCTTTCCGGGGCTGGGCTGAGCGGGCTCTGGTGGAGCCTCTGCCCTGTCCCAGAGTGTCCCCACTGAGCCGGGCTGGCTCCCAAGATCCTATGGAGCCCCTGCCCTGTCCCAGAGTGTCCCCACTGAGCTGGGCTGGCTCCCAGGATCCTATGGAGCCCTTGCCCTGTCCCAAAGTGTCCCCACTGAGCCGGGCTGGCTCTCAGGATCCTATGGAGCCCTTGCCCTGTCCCAAAGTGTCCCCACTGAGCCGGGCTGGCTCCCAGGATCCTACGGAGCCCCTGCCCTGTCCCAGCGTGTCCCCCCGAGCCGGGCTGGCTCCCCTGCAGCCTGGGACACTGGCAGCGTGTGGCAGGGACAATCTGGCCTCAGCTGTGCCCGTCCCTCAGAGCCCCTGGTCCCTGCCCGTGCCAGCCGTGCAGGCTCAGGAGGGGAAGCAGAGAGGGAGAGCTCCCTCACGGGCTTTGCTCGTGCTTGTGCTCCCCATAAAGGGGTGAATCTCTAAACCAGAGATGGTTTCACAGCCATCACCTCTGTTTGGAAAGTTCTGCCAGGGGTTTTCACACCCCTCCCTGAGCCACCCCGTTCCAAGGTGTTTCCATGAGGGAGTTGATCCTGGGGATTTACCCAGGTCCCCAGTGCCAGGATACCCACCCTGGGATATTTGGTGCAGTGGCTGCAGGAAGGGAGCACAGCGCTCTGTGTTGTGCTAAACACGGTGACAATCTGAGTCAGGATGAGCCCAGCTCCATGGAACAGTCATGGAATTTCACAGATGTCATTCCCTGTCCACACTTTGAAGGAGATAATGCTGCCTTGAACTGCCCAACACAATTCCTGGGCTGCTCCTGAGATTCTGAGGGGAACGAGAGTGCCAGCGGCACTTCCAAAAGAACCTGTTGTTCCCACAGCTCCCTCTCTGCAAAGCCAGCTCAGCCTTGGAAGGCACAGGCCCATCACAAACAACCAGCCCAGCTGTTGCCAAGCATCTGTGAGTGGTGGGCTGAGGCAGCAGCACCCGCAGTACCTGAGGCGCTGGAGCCAAGGGATGCATCACCATTCCCACAGGGAATAAACCCCTCCACACAAACCATGGAGCTTCCTCCTGTGTTTGTAAATCGCTTTGTGGTACACCGTTTAGGAGCTCACATCATAAGACCATCGTTCTTTCAGTGGGATTAGGAAATTGTTATGATCAGGAGGAGCAATACATCATCTTTCCAAAAATAAACCACCTCATGATTTTAATGTGACTTCTTATTCTGCCACACGTGAGCAGCCCATGATAGCAGAGCCTCTCCCTTACCCTGCCAAGGCTCTCAGAGAACGTGACATTTACCCTGCTCCATCCCGGTGCATTTCCTTTCACGTCGGGTTGCTGTTTGCTGAGTGTGCTGCCAGAGCTCTAATCTGCACTTCCCAAACATCACGACTCCTTCCTCAGCCCCGTTCCACCCACCTCGTTTGGGGGTGCTCATGCTGCCGTGCGTGGTGTGCTTCTGTGCCTGCAGACAGGAGCTTTTCCCTGAGCCCCCCTTTGGTGTCCCTTCCCCTCCTGTCACATCGCGATATCCCCACATTCCCAAGGGTTCCTGCCCTCACAGGAGCTTTTCCCTGAGCCCCCCTTTGGTGTCCCTTCCCCTCCTGTCACATCCTGTTATCCCCACACTCCCGAGGGTTCCTGCCCTCACACAGGAGCTTTTCCCTGAGCCCCCCTTTGGTGTCCCTTCCCCTCCTGTCACATCGTGATATCCCCACATTCCCGAGGGTTCCTTCCCTCACAGGAGCTTTTCCCTGAGCCACCTCCCACTGCCTCCGACCCCTCTTTGGTGTCCCTTCCCCTTCTGTCACATCCTGTTATCCCCACACTCCCGAGGGTTCCTGCCCTCACAGGAGATTTTTCCTGAGCCCCCCCTTTGGTGTCCCTTCCCCTCCTGTCGCGTCGTGTTATCCCCACACTCCCGAGGGTTCCTTCCCTCACAGGAGATTTTTCCTGAGCCACCCCTTTGGTGTCCCTTCCCCTTCTGTCACATCATGTTATCCCCACACTCCCGAGGGTTCCTGCCCTCACAGGAGCTTTTCCCTGAGCCCCCCTTTGGTGTCCCTTCCCCTCCTGTCACATCATGATATCCCCACACTCCCGAGGGTTCCTTCCCCCTGCTGCCCCCAGCTCTGAGCCCCTCTGTGCCGGGCCCTGCAGTGTGAGCAGAGCAGGGGGCAGAGCTGGCAGTGGGTGGGAAGGGTTTGGAGCTGCCTGCGCCATGCCCAGCCCAGCCTGGGCGTGCAGGGGGATGCTGGTGGCACATCAAATCCAGCACCAAGGTTTGATTCCAGCCCAGGGTTTCCTGGCAGAGCTGCTGCCTCTCATGGAGTCCAGCTGGATGGAGATCAGCAAAGTCCAGGAGGTTCCTAAGCAGGGCAGACACAAACCCTTCAGTTGTGCTAAGTGGGGCTTGCCCAAACCAGCAGCAGGTTTGTGTCTGTGAAGGTGACACAGAAATACTCTGACATCTCCTTGCCTCAGCTCCTCACAGCTCTGACAGATTTTCCCAGATTTTATAAATAACGAGTGCAGAACACACAGTGGTTGTAGGGAACTGGCTCTAGCAGCAAATCTCCCCTAATGGTTTCAGCTCCTGTGGGAAGAGGGATTCTTATCCTCAATGCATTTGTCAAAGAAGCTTTGCTAAGATATAAAATTAAGCTGCTTTTTTATTTTTTTCCTTTTAAAATGGTACTAATCAGCTTAACACCGTGAAAGACACCGTGGAGAAGTTGCTTTGTAATTTCAGAAAACCTTGGAATCCTGACCTCGCTGTGGAATTACCCCAGGGTGCTGTCCCAAAGCTGAGTGTCAGCAGGGGAGGGGATGTAGGGGGACACCTTGTCCTCCCCAATCTCTCCCCTGGGTGGGGGTCCCCGTGGGCCCAATGCACCCGGGATGGACATGGGGACCCCAAAGTAGCATCCAACATCCTGGGGTGTCCCCCCAGCACGGGGGGGTCCGTCAGGGCTGAGCTCCCTGCCCACAGCCAAGGGAAATGTTTCACTGCTGTGTTTGGGGTTTCTCCAGGACAGCTTTTATGGGAAAGGCCCATCCGTGCAAAAAGGGATGTGTCCTGCTCCTGGACTGTTTTATTCTGGTATAAACAGGTAATCTGTTCCATTGAGGGAAATTTGTCCATAATTATTCCTTCCCAAGGCTGGACGTGAGTTTGTGTGTGCCTCCAGCCGCCTGCCCTGGATCCCAGCACGGGTCCTGTCCTTCAGCTGCAGCTCTGGGAGCAGCGTGTGCAGCTCCTCGGCGGCCAGCAGGGGAAAACAACCGCCCTGAATTGAAATAAACTTGCAGATGAATATGGGAATTGCAATGGAGCAGCGCCCACCCCCTCCCGCGCTGCTCCAGCCCTTCCATTTGTATTCCTGCCTCCGGGAGCATTTATAACCCCTGGATGTGGCATCTCCAGGAGTGCACCAGGAGCATTTATAACCCCTGGATGTGGCATCTCCAGGAGAGCTCCGGGAGCATTTATAACCCCTGGGTGTGGCATCTCCAGGAGAGCTTTAGGAGCATTTATAACCCCTGGATGTGGCATCTCCAGGAGTGCACTGGGAGCATTTATAACCCCTGGATGTGGCATCTCCAGGAGAGCTCCAGGAGCATTTATAACCCCTGGATGTGGCATCTCCAGGAGTGCACTGGGAGCATTTATAACCCCTGGGTGTGGCATCTCCAGGAGAGCACCAGGAGCATTTATAACCCCTGGATGTGGCATCTCCAGGAGAGCACCAGGAGCATTTATAACCCCTGGGTGTGGCATCTCCAGGAGAGCACCAGGAGCATTTATAACCCCTGGGTGTGGCATCTCCAGGAGAGCTTTAGGAGCATTTATAACCCCTGGGTGTGGCATCTCCAGGAGAGCACCAGGAGCATTTATAACCCCTGGATGTGGCATCTCCAGGAGAGCACCAGGAGCATTTATAACCCCTGGATGTGGCATCTCCAGGAGAGCACCAGGAGCATTTATAACCCCTGGGTGTGACATCTCCAGGAGAGCTCCGGGAGCATTTATAACCCCTGGGTGTGGCATCTCCAGGAGAGCTCCGGGAGCATTTATAACCCCTGGATGTGGCATCTCCAGGAGAGCTCCAGGAGCATTTATAACCCCTGGATGTGGCATCTCCAGGAGAGCTTTAGGAGCATTTATAACCCCTGGGTGTGGCATCTCCAGGAGAGCACCAGGAGCATTTATAACCCCTGGGTGTGGCATCTCCAGGAGAGCTTTAGGAGCATTTATAACCCCTGGGTGTGGCATCTCCAGGAGAGCTTTAGGAGCATTTATAACCCCTGGATGTGGCATCTCCAGGAGAGCTCTGGAGCATTTATAACCCCTGGGTGTGACATCTCCAGGAGAGCTTTAGGAGCATTTATAACCCCTGGATGTGACATCTCCAGGAGAGCTCTGGAGCATTTATAACCCCTGGATGTGGCATCTCCAGGAGAGCCCCAGGAGCATTTATAACCCCTGGATGTGGCATCTCCAGGAGAGCTTTAGGAGCATTTATAACCCCTGGGTGTGGCATCTCCAGGAGAGCCCCGGGCTGCCCTGCAGGGCTGGGGTCAGCAGGCCCAGAACTGACCCCAAGGGGCTTTGTCAGGGCAGCTCCCCTCGGGAACAGCTCTCTCCCAAATTCTGGAACCACATTTCCAGGAAAAGGGATCCTGCTGCATCTGGGAAGCAGGAGGTGCAGGAGCAGCTCTCTCAGAGCTGGATTTCAGGCAGGGAATGCCCCAGCAGAGCTGAGATGCAGCAGCTCACAGACATGTGGAAGGGAAGGGAGGAAAAAAACCAAGAAAAAAATAAACCCAGCAAGATTCCTCCTTCCTCAGGAGGTTGTAAATGTGGTCTTTGGAGGCCCGGGGATGCTGATTAACTTGCACAGGCAGACAAAGACCCTGACATCAATTAAACACTGCTGATGAGGTGAGGTCAATAATAATTATAATCCGCTCATATCTTCACACATTAGAGACATGTTTAATCTTTTTATTGAAAAGCTTTTTACTGAAATTAAGTAGTATGATAATTTCCTGCAGTGTCCTGTTTCTAATTAAGTAGGTGGAAAGGCAGTGGCTTGCACTTCATCAGCTCTGCTTGTGTCAAGTCCCTGCTGAGGAAATACCTTTAAGGACTTGTTTGGTGTTTGGGCTGGTTTTTTGGGGTTTTTTTTTGGGGGGGGGGGTGTTTGGGGTTTTTGGGGGTTTCTTTTTGTTTTGTTTTGGGTTTTTTGTTTTGTTTTGTTTTTTGGGTTTTGGGGTTTGTTTGTTTGTTTGTTTTTGTTGTTTGTTTTTTTTAAGTGTTTTAAGTGGCTTTGAAAAGGGAGCTCACGCTTCTATCAGTATTTATACACCATGACCCTCAGAGTCAGTGCCCCTGAGCACAGGACAGCCGTACCTTTGTGTTTCCCGGGGCAATCCCCCTGTGAGTTCCTGGCCGTGCTCGGTGCTCCCGGAGCTCGGGAACCCCGGGCTGTTCGAGGGGAAGGGCACGCCTTGGAGCTGCACAGGGAGCTCTGCCCTCCACCCTGCCTCGGGGTGTCCCGGGGGCTGCCCAGGGCACTTCCCAGCCCCGCAGAGCTCCTGGAAGGAAAATCCTGGTTTTTCCCGGCTGGGGACATGCCCGGGGAAGGGCAGCGCCGGGTGGGTACCACCGAGGGCAGAGATGGGCACAGGTGTGCCAGTCCTGCCACCGCTGCTGGGCCCCCCGAGCCGGTGCCAGAGGTGTTCCCCCACCCTGTAAACTACCCGGGAAACCTCGCACAGCCTAACCCGGGCCATCCGGAGAGACAGCAGTGGTTAAATATAGCCCTGGAGCAGAGACAGCAGCGGGGTTTGGGAAGAGGTTTGGGAGGGAGGCTGGAACCGGGAGCGCTGCAGAGGGGGCGGCCGCACTTCACACTCGGCTGCCGGAGCTGGAAGCGCATCCAGGAAAGGCAGCGCAGCTCCTGCTGGGCTGCGGGCTGGGAACAGCCCCTCAGCCCCTCGGGGACGGCTCCTGGCCGGGCCGGGCTGTGCGAGCAGGAGCAGAGCCGGGGAAGGGCCGGGTGGCAGCCCGGAGCCGGCAGGGACAGCTCCGCGCCACTGCCCCGGGGTGCTCGGGCACCTCTGCCCTCCCTGCCTGGGCTGCTCTGCTCCTTCCCGGAGGCTCTGAGGGGTTTGTCCGAGGCTCCTGTCACCTCCTGCAGCGGCAGGAGCCGCCGTGAGCATCACCGCCCGGGAGCACTGCCCACACCTTGTGGCATCACCCTGGGCTGAGGGGATGGGACATCCCCTGCTCCCGAGGGGTGAAGCTGCTGTGCCTGAGCTGCAGCTCACACACACCGGGCTGAGCTGGGCCCTGGCACCCCTGGGACCCACACGTCAGGATGGGCTGATGTGGGCCTTGGATCCTGCTCATTTAATGGTCACTTGGCACCAGGACAAATGTATTGGATTAGTCAGGGAAAGTTTATATCCCACTTAAGTGGCTTTCACAGAGAGCTGATGGAGTTAGAGCTTCTGACTCAGGGCTTTGCTGCTCCACACTTCCCACGTGCTTTGGGGCAGCCCCACCATTCCTTGCCACCCTTCTGTCCTGATGGCCCCGTCCCCTGAGCCCAGAAGCAGATCCTAAAGGCACCGAGTGACAGAGGGATTGGAACACTTGTGGTGGCTTTGGTGACCCTTGGGAGAGGCAGGGAGAGCCCAGCCAGGCTCAGACCATCCTGCAGAGGAAGATGGCAGTGCCAGAGCCCCATGTCCTCTCAGAGGTGTCACTGCCACCTGCCCAAAAAAGCTCCTCGTTCAACTGGGTACAACGTGTGAGCAGCTCTGCAGGTTTGGAGCTGGTGAAAACCAGCAGCACACTTTAATCCCTGTCAAAGCAGAGACCTGGAAACCACTGGAGCCTGACACACCTCTCCAGGTGTTATGTAAAGTAACTGTTCCCAGCACGAGCTGACAAATATCACGTACAGTATTTCACAATCAGGTGGTGCTGAAATGTGACTCATTTGCAGTGACTCCGTGTGGATGTTTATCCCCTCACAGTGGGGAAGAGGAGCAGAAGCCTCTGGTGGGGCCCAGCCTGGCGTGTCCCTGTCCCATGGGTGTCCTGGGACACCCAGCCCTGCTCAGTCCCGCAGTGCAGAGTCCTGCAGGGGCTGCAGCCACATGGGTGTGCTGGGACACCCAGCCCTGCTCAGCCCGGGGTGCAGAGCCCTGCAGGGGCTGCAGCCACACGGGTGTGCTGGGACACCCAGCCCTGCTCATCCCGGGGTGCAGAGCCCTGGGGGGGCTGCAGCCACACGGGTGTGCTGGGACACCCAGCCCTGCTCAGCCCGGGGTGCAGAGCCCTGCAGGGGCTGCAGCCACACGGGTGTGCTGGGGCACCCAGCCCTGCTCATCCCAGGGGTGCAGAGCCCTGCAGGGGCTGCAGCCACACGGGTGTGCTGGGACACCCAGCCCTGCTCATCCCGGGGTGCAGAGCCCTGCAGGGGCTGCAGCCACACGGGTGTGCTGGGACACCCAGCCCTGCTCAGCCCGGGGTGCAGAGCCCTGCAGGGGCTGCAGCCACACGGGTGTGCTGGGACACCCAGCCCTGCTCATCCCAGGGGTGCAGAGCCCTGCAGGGGCTGCAGCCACACGGGTGTGCTGGGGCACCCAGCCCTGCTCATCCCAGGGGTGCAGAGCCCTGCAGGGGCTGCAGCCACACGGGTGTGCTGGGACACCCAGCCCTGCTCATCCCAGGGGTGCAGAGCCCTGCAGGGGCTGCAGCCACACGGGTGTGCTGGGGCACCCAGCCCTGCTCAGCCCAGGGGTGCAGAGCCCTGGGGGGGCTGCAGCCAGCCTCACCTCCGTGCTGCAGGGAGAGGGGAGTGTGGCTCCAAAATCCATCTGGGAGCCTCCATGTCCTGCCAAGGCTCCTCGGGCAGGTTCTGCCGCTGCCCTGTGCCCTGTGCAGCTGCAGATGTGCAGCAGGTGTGTAACTGCAGGGCTCACAGCACGGGGCTCAGCCTGGCTGTGCTGAGGGAGCAGCAGGAGGGACCTCGGTGTGGCTGCCGAGGCACACAGCTCCACCAGCGGCTCTGGGAGCATTGCACAACTGGACATTGCTCCTGGGCTTTGCCCTGCACATCCTGTCATCAGTTAACCCGAGTTTATCTTAGTCTGAGAGGCAAATTCTTTTGTTTGCTATTTTAAACTATTCAGCCAAAGAGGCAAAGCCCAGAATGCAACCCCTCAACTCTTGGTCTGGGATGCTGACGAGGACAGTGGGGCAGGGGGGCTCTGGCTCCTCTGTCCTCCTGGAGGTTCCCCACCAGTGTGAACTTACCTCAGTGCTCCTGAGTCTCGTGGGTACAGGGTCTGCAGGGCAAGGGACAAAAGCCCCATTTGTGCACTGCCAGGGCATTGTGTTCTCTGCCTCCCCATCTTTTACAGGAAAGTATCAGGAATTTGTGTAAATTACAAGTGTGTCTCAGAGTTCCAGGGACATGTGCACATGCACGTAGTTACACACACACCCCCCTTAGATCCATCTGTGTGTAGCTGATGGTGTATTTTTAGATGTGGTGTAAACTGATCCTGTCCATGAGCTCTGGTCACTGTGAATTGATCAAGAAAAGGAACAGCTGAAATCTGTGTTCCTGTACATCCAGCAGAGAGGATTTAATGTCTGAGGGTTTACTTTGGAATCCCCTCCCGGGCTGAGGGTAAGAGCAGTGAAAAGCCAGGGCCACCCATGGTGCCACCCAGTGTCACACCACAGCTCCTGGGGGTGTAGGAGGCGTTCCTGGCTGACCTGACCCCGAGCCCCGGGGTGCTGCAGGGCCTGGCTCTATTTTGGGTGCAGGTACCTATACTCAGGGCTGAGTCATCCCTCCCATATCAGTTACAGGGGAGCTCACACGAGCACAGCCCATGCCCAGAGCCCGTGGCAAAGGATGGGGACGCCTGGCTGGAGCCTCTGTGGCTGCCACCACAGCAGCCCAGCCCTGTCCCTTGTCCCTGGCTGAGCCCAGCCTGGGGCCAGGGGGTGGAACTGCAGCTGGCAGCCCAGGGGTGGGTGCTGCCACTGCCCAGCTCCATCCCTGCTCCAGCCAGGGCACCCAGGAGTCCCCACGGGGGCTTTAAAGGCAACGTCCCTCTGTGGAGCTCTCCTTGATGTCACCATGGCCTGGCATGCCAAAGAGAGCTGCTAAATCCAGATCTGCTTCCTTATGTGCGTGCACTCAGGGGAACTGCTCCTACAGCCATTTCCTGGGGAATGGGGGGCACTGGAGTTTCACTCCCCTGGTTTCAGCAGCCTGTTGGTGACCCCGGAGCCAAAGCAGCTTTTGGAGCCCTCAGGAAGGAGCGTGCCCAGGGGCTGAGGCAGTGCTGCATCCCGCTGCTGTGGCACCAGCCCTGCCAGCACACAGCACCCAGAGATGTTTTCCTTTGCAGATTTATCCCCATGCAGAAAGGGAAGGGTAGAAAACATTTTCGTTGAATCACAGCCAAAGAGACAAGTCAGCTCCTCCATCTGCTGCATCCCTGCGAGGGTTTGGCTGTTGGTTTGCCTCTGTGGGTCTCTCTGGCCCTGCTCGCTCTGTGTGCTGCAGGAACACCTCTGGGTCAGGTTCCTTCTGACTTTTCACTGTTCTCAGCTGTCTCCATCAAGTGACACTTTGCCCAGAACACGAAGGAGAGGAAACAACTCAGAAACAAAGGAAGATCTTGGTGAAAAGCTGTTCTGATGGCAGCGAGAGCTGGCTGGAAAACCCAGAGTTTCATTCTGAGTCCCTCAAGTAATATCTGAATATCGGCATAACTTGTTTTTAAAAGTGTTTAACTTTATTTTTAGTGTGTCAATGTCAAGGTGAATGACAGATTTTCAGTTTTCCCTTGGCTCCCCTTGCTCTGTGCTCGAAGCTCCCCTCCACCACCCTCCGATGGAGCCCCTCCATGGCAGAGGAGGAGGAAGAGGAGGAGGAGGATGCTGCACCCTCCAGGGCCAGGAGGGGACGGAGTGGGGCTGGATGGGATGGGGGTGACCAGGGGTGATGGGACAGGGGGTGGCCGAGGTGATGAGCCTGGGGAGGGCAGGGGGAGGAAGCAATCCTCTCCCAGCTCCCTCCCTTCCCCAAAGGACTTTGTTTTAAAACAAGTAGTCTTTTAAAAATCTAGGGCAAGTCAGCCTTCTGCCAAAATTAGTCTTTGTGCAGGAGCATGAGAAGGAATTTTAATGGGTAGCTGTATGTGGGGATGAGGGGAATGACTGCTTTTACTATCTAAATGCTGTTTAAATAAGGCTGTAACATCAAACAGCTTTGCCACGCTCGCAGCTCTGTTTTACAGGAAGCATCACTGCCACCGCTCACAAATACACAAGAATGTTAAACAACAACTTTTGATTGGTGCCAAACGTGTCCTGACACATTGCTGAGGAGGAGGAGGAGAGCTGCAGTGCCAGGGGAGCTCAGGCAGCACCGGGACCTGCCCCCCTCTGGCCTGGCTGCTGTCCCTGCCCTGGGGACTGCCACCAACCCCTGCCAGGCCATTTGTCCTGCTGGATTGGCCCCACTGCGGCCGAGGGGAGCAGGGAGAGGTGAAACCCATCCTGCTGCACCCATCTGGGGCCTGGGACCCTGTGCAGAGCCCACGGTAGGGATGGGGATAGTGACAGGCCAGTAATACCAACCAAATAAATAATTTGCAATTTTACCACGCAAAGCTTTAGTGTCTTCAATGTATGACTGAACTACTCTGGTGTTTTTACTGAGGATATTAAAACCCAATAGTCTGCTAAGAATTTAACTTCTGTGGAGTCTTAAAAGTACTCTTTAATTCTGAAATTAGCAATAACACAATATTTGGTACAAAAACTGTGTCATAATCCCCAAGGACTTCTCCCAGCTGGGTCCCAGAGAGACCAAGTGAGAAAATCCTCACCCGCTGGTCCCAGGCTGTGCCCCAGGCCCCTGGCATGTGCATTTGGGGTGCTTGGCTGTGTGCAGGGGCTTCCCTTCCCTCCTCTGCCAGTCCCTGGGGTCTGTTTGGGTGATACCAAGAGTTTGGGTGCCAGGGTCTGTTTGGGTGATGTCAAGCTCTGCACAGCTCCTGCTCACCCTGGTGTCCCCAGCACCCAACACTCACCCCAAAGCTCTGAGCCAGCCCCGGCTCCATGGCTGGGTCACTTCTCAGCACTGTGCTGGAGAAAAGGCAGCTCCCCACAAAAGGCCATTATTGACCATGGAAGGAAGTGAATTTGTGCCCAAGCAGCCTGGCTGCCACTGGGAAATCTCTGCCAGGGCATGCCTGAGTGCCAGCCCAGCACGGGGCACGGCCCTGCCGCCCACCAGGAGCCAACCCTGAGCACCTCCAGGGGAGGGGCAGCCACGGCCTCCTGAGAAACCTCCTGGTGCTGCCAGCCTTGTGCCCCCCTCGTCAGGAAAGTTAGGGCCTGGCTTTGGTTAGGAATGGAGTCAGAGTGAGGCTCTCAGCCCGCCTGGAAGGTCCCTGGAGCAGCAGGGTTTGGTGGATTTCACCCACCCCAGGTCATGGCCCAGCTCAGGCAGGAGGGTGAGGGCAGATCCTGCTGCTGCTGCTGCGTGCAGGAGCCATAAACCGAAGGGAAAAGTCTTCTATGAATTATTAACATAAACAGCTCTGCTGTTCGTGGCTGTGGGGGAATGCCAGGAAGGGTAAATGGTGTTTCCAGCCCGTTAAATGAGCAGATATTCTGATGATCACTCAGGGATGCAGGGACGCTCCCACGGGCAGGCAGCAGGCACTCGGGATCCTGGGGATGGGATTCCCGGTGGGAGTCTGTGCCTGGTTCTCCTTTGGGATATCCAGCTTGCACTGGGACTGCAGGAGACACGGTGCTGGTGCTGTGGCAGCCCGTGGGTCACCCACAGAGGGGTAGCTGCCCGGGGCTGTGTGCCCCAGGGGACAAAACCACTGCCAGCACTTGTCTGTGCTCTGCGTGCCCCACACAGGCACTGCTGCTGCGGTGCCACAGACACAGCTCAGCCCCTCGGAGCACCCCGGGGCTCTGCTGCCTCCCCCAGCCCCTGCAGCCCCGCGGGGACGTGGCACAGGCTGGGCTCTGCTCCCACACCACTGCCCGGGGTGGTTTGGGGTGAACCCCGCAGGAGGTGTCCCTGTGCCAGCAGTGTCTGTGTGCTCCTGGCTGTGTTCTGTGCTCCTGGCTGTGTTCTGTGCTCCTGGCCGTGTTCTGTGCTCCTGGCCGTGTTCTGTGCTCCTGGCCATGTTCTGTGCTCCTGCCCGTGTTCTGTGCTCCTGCCCATGTTCTGTGCTCCTGCCCGTGTTCTGTGCTCCTGGCTGTGTTCTGTGCTCCTGCCCATGTTCTGTGCTCCTGGCCGTGTTCTGTGCTCCTGCCCATGTTCTGTGCTCCTGCCCGTGTTCTGTGCTCCTGGCTGTGTTCTGTGCTCCTGCCCGTGTTCTGTGCTCCTGGCTGTGTTCTGTGCTCCTGCCCGTGTTCTGTGCTCCTGCCCCTGTTCTGTGCTCCTGCCCCTGTTCTGTGCTCCTGGCCGTGTTCTGTGCTCCTGGCTGTGTTCTGTGCTCCTGCCCATGTTCTGTGCTCCTGCCCGTGTTCTGTGCTCCTGCCCATGTTCTGTGCTCCTGCCCGTGTTCTGTGCTCCTGCCCGTGTTCTGTGCTCCTGCCCCTGTTCTGTGCTCCTGCCCCTGTTCTGTGCTCCTGGCCGTGTTCTGTGCTCCTGCCCGTGTTCTGTGCTCCTGCCCATGTTCTGTGCTCCTGGCCGTGTTCTGTGCTCCTGCCCATGTTCTGTGCTCCTGCCCGTGTTCTGTGCTCCTGCCCATGTTCTGTGCTCCTGCCCGTGTTCTGTGCTCCTGCCCATGTTCTGTGCTCCTGCCCATGTTCTGTGCTCCTGGCTGTGTTCTGTGCTCCTGCCCGTGTTCTGTGCTCCTGCCCATGTTCTGTGCTCCTGGCCGTGTTCTGTGCTCCTGCCCATGTTCTGTGCTCCTGCCCGTGTTCTGTGCTCCTGCCCGTGTTCTGTGCTCCTGCCCGTGTTCTGTGCTCCTGCCCCTGTTCTGTGCTCCTGGCCGTGTTCTGTGCTCCTGCCCGTGTTCTGTGCTCCTGGCTGTGTTCTGTGCTCCTGCCCGTGTTCTGTGCTCCTGCCCGTGTTCTGTGCTCCTGCCCGTGTTCTGTGCTCCTGCCCCTGTTCTGTGCTCCTGCCCATGTTCTGTGCTCCTGCCCCTGTTCTGTGCTCCTGCCCGTGTTCTGTGCTCCTGCCCGTGTTCTGTGCTCCTGGCTGTGTTCTGTGCTCCTGCCCCTGTTCTGTGCTCCTGGCTGTGTTCTGTGCTCCTGCCCCTGTTCTGTGCTCCTGGCCGTGTTCTGTGCTCCTGGCCGTGTTCTGTGCTCCTGCCCGTGTTCTGTGCTCCTGCCCGTGTTCTGTGCTCCTGCCCATGTTCTGTGCTCCTGGCCATGTTCTGTGCTCCTGCCCATGTTCTGTGCTCCTGGCCGTGTTCTGTGCTCCTGGCCCTGTTCTGTGCTCCTGCCCATGTTCTGTGCTCCTGCCCATGTTCTGTGCTCCTGCCCATGTTCTGTGCTCCTGCCCGTGTTCTGTGCTCCTGCCCGTGTTCTGTGCTCCTGGCCATGTTCTGTGCTCCTGCCCCATGTTCTGTGCTCCCCGAGGAGCACTCAGCAGCAATGGCTGTCCCCTGAGCGTGTCCCTGCCATGTCCCTGCTCCAGCCCTGCCCCAGCTCAGCCCCATCCCGGCGGCGTTCCCGGCATGGCGCTCCTGGCAGAGCCAGGCCCTGGTGCTGCCAGCACAAACCCAGGCTGCACAGGCTGAAACCCCCATTTTCCTCATTATTTACCTGTTCCCCCACTGCCTCTTGCCACTGGCTGCTCTTTGCTTTCCAAGTGCTGTGAATTAAACTTTAGAAATGATATCCCCATGTCCGTGCGCTGCCTCAGCTCTGCCAGGGTCACAAACTGCCTTTCCCCGCTTGGGCCAGGGCTAAGGGAAGCCATGAAATTGCACCTGATGATCTTGGAGGCCTTTTCCAACATTAATTATCCCGTGATTTTGTGGAAGCAGAGATAAACGCAGTCAGCTCGGATATTAAATCTGGTGTTCACACACTGCCTGGGCCTGCTCATGTCAAACACAGCCAGAGCAGGGCCCTGGACCTGCCTGACCTGGAGCATTTAAAGGTTTATGTGCTGGGGGAAGATGAGGTCTTCAGGCCTCAGCAGGTTTTGGAATGGAAAGGAAATTTTGGAGAGGCACGGAGCAGCATGATTTGTTGAAGATGGAATTAATTTGCTGGTAAGAAAATACGGTTTTAATGAAATAATTTTAATGGGTAGCTGAACCATTTGCGTGAAGGGCAAAGATAAATGAAGAGGAAGAAAATTAAGAGAAAGGTAAATAAATCTTAAAATAAATCAGGTGAAATCAGTGAAATACCAACACATACCCACAGCCATCGCACAGGGTGAGGAGGGAACAGAATGAAACTCACATGGTGTGAAGCTGGGGCAGCTGCAGGCAGCCAGATGGGACAATGGCATGGAAATATAGCCTAGCATAAAACCTGGAATACCTACAGGGCAGGGCAGGCATGGATAACTCAGGGGTCCCACGTTTTAATTGGATGTGACATGTTTGGGAAGGAACAGCCCCTCAGCATCCTGCAAGGAAACTGACACAGCAGCCACTGCCAGGGGGGAAAGGCAGATTCTGCAGGACAGATTTAGCTTTGCTCTGTCCAGGGAGAGGGGCTGGGAGCAGGTTCATCTCTGGGGATGGGAGAGGCCTTGGGGTGGGTGGCAGTGGGGCAGCAATTCCGCCTGCTGCCTCTGGAACTCCACAGGTGTGACCCTTGCTGGTGGCACCTGCTGACACGCTGACCCCAAATATCACAGAACTGTGGGATGGTTTGGGATGGAACAGACCTTAAATCCCACCCAGTGCCACCCTGCCATGGCAGGGACACCTCCCACTGTCCCAGGCTGCTCCAACCCCAATGTCCAACCTGGCCTTGAGCACTGCCAGGGATGCAGGGGCAGCCACAGCTGCTCTGGACACCCTGTGCCAGGGCCTGCCCACCCTCAGAGCCAGGGAACAACTTTAATATCTGATCAATATTTACCTTCCCTCAGCCTAAGGCCGTTCCCCCTTGTTCTGTCACCACATCTCTGCACGCCTCCTTTGTCTTCGAAGGCATCACTCACTTATTCACTTTTTTTGATTCTCATTTGGTCTGCCTGCTTCCTGTCGAGGTTTTAAATCGCGTTTATTTTGCAAGCCTTTTATTACCTATTTTTAAAGACGTATCACTGCCGGAAGAACCTCCTGGAAGCACGAATTAACAACACAAAAGGCAGAAGGAGTGTTTCATAATGCTACTGGGGCGGCTCCAACACGAGTTGCTCGGTGCTGTGGTGCAGCGCCAGCAACGCTGGGGCCGCACTTTTGCTGCCACTAAAAATAGTTGCAACTTCAACCCCAAATATATTTTTGTTCATTAAAATTATGGACAAATAAGAGGATTTTTTGCTCTTTAATTGAAGCAGCTACATAACCTGAGTGTAAATAAAAGGTAGCACTGTTCCTGCAGGTGTTGTGGAGTTCAGTAGTGTTTACAAAAAAAATGAACCTAACGATATTAAAATCACAGCACACCAGGAAAATAAGCATTTTCACATATGCCCTTGGAACATGCAGTAATTCACAGCTACATGCCAAGTAACAAGTCCTGTGCCTTCAGAGTGTCTGAAATAACTGTGCCTGTGCAGTCGGGCTCCAGACACCCCCAGGAGTGCCCTGTGTCCTTCCTGACCCAAAGGAGAGGAGAGCAGGGCCAGGGGGGCTCCCCGTGACCCCTCCTGGGCCTCACCCAGCCCAGGGCCGGGTTTGGCTCTGGGGCCTCGCTGTGGAGCCAAAGCCCTGGTGTGTTCCTGGGGGTACGGGGGCAGCGGGTGCTCCACAGCACTGGTACAGCTCTGGTACAGCTCTGCAGCACTGGCACAGCTCTGGTACAGCTCTGCAGCACTGGCACAGCTCTGCAGGACTGGCACAGCCCTGGCACAGCTCTGCAGCACTGGCACAGCTCTGCAGGACTGGCACAGCTCTGGTACAGCTCTGCAGCCCTGGCACAGCCCTGGCACAGCTCCGGCACAGCTCTGCAACACTAGCACAGCCCTGGCACAGCTCTGGTACAGCTCTGCAGGACTGGCACAGCTCTGGCACAGCTCTACAACACTGGCACAGCTCTGGTACAGCTCTGCAGCACTGGCACAGCCCTGGCACAGCTCTGCAGCATTGGCACAGTGCTGGCACAGCTCCACAGCCCTGGTACAGCTCTGCAGCACTGGCACAGCACTGACACAGCTCTGCAGCACTGGCACAGCACTGGCACAGCACTGACACAGCTCTGCAGCATTGGCACAGTGCTGGCACACCTCCACAGCCCTGACACAGCTCTGCAGTACTGGCATAGCACTGGCACAGAGCTGGCACAGCTCCACAGCAGTGGCACAGCTCTGCAGCACTGGCACGGGGGCTCCAGCCACCAGATCAGCCCTGCAGCTTCCGGGCTCAGCAGCACACCCAGGGCACCCTGCTGCCAAAGGCAGGGCAGGGACTGGGCTCAGCAGCACACCCAGGGCACCCTGCTGCCAAAGGCAGGGCAGGGACCGGGCTCAGCAGCACACCCAGGGCACCCTGCTGCCAAAGGCAGGGCAGGGACTGGGCTCAGCAGCACACCCAGGGCACCCTGCTGCCAAAGGCAGGGCAGGGACCGGGCTCAGCAGCACACCCAGGGCACCCTGCTGCCAAAGGCAGGGCAGGGACTGGGCTCAGCAGCACACCCAGGGCACCCTGCTGCCAAAGGCAGGGCCGGGCCCTGCTCCTTCCCCACCCTGCTCAGGAGTTCCTCATTTGGTGTTATTAAAACAAACAAGTTCACGGTGCTGTGTCATGCAAATGTACAAACTGACAGCAGTTCACGTGTGGGTTTCATGCTGACTTCACGTAAGAGTTACTGGGCATAAATGGGAAAAAACATTAACCCCTGAGCTGCAGGAAGCAAATACAGCTCATGAATGAGAACTGGTGTTGGCACGGATCTGGCAAACGTTAAGCTCTAAATAACTGTTTACTGCAAACTTTGTGGTGTCTTAAGAGAATGATTTGTAGTTAGAAGAGTCCCAAACATACCCGAGGGGAAAATAGGTTACAAGCGTGACCACAGAATCAGAACAGCTTTAATCTCATTTGCTAGTCAAAGATTGCACAGCACGAGGGAAGGTGGAACTTCTGGGTGGTCACAGTAGTGAGATAATGAGCTGAATCTTGTCCCTGGTAATCACAGCACATCGTTGTCACTGATTATTAATTACCAGCCCAAAGGCCTGAGGTGCACTTGCACTCTCTTTGCATATTGGATGGATTGGAAGCTCCAGCTGAGCGGCTCAGGGAAAGGCATCTTCAACTACACTTGGAGGTTTATGGATAATCCCAGGGATCACCTTGGGCCCCTGGTGCTGATGGGCTGATTGCCTTCCACAGGTACATCACAGCAAGGGTCGGGTCAGTGACAGGAGCTGCTGCCCCAGCCCTCACTGCTCACTCTGCCCCGGCTGAGCAAATTCTCTCAGGTGGGACACCCAACGCACAGTCCTGGCACTTTCCACGTAAAGAGGAGGTGTGGGAGCAGACAGGAACTGGGTGGGATTTTGTGATGGCTCCTGTGCCAGATACAGCAAGGCTGGAAAACCGAGCAGGAGCTGTGCAGGAGGCTCAGGCCCAGCGGCACTCAGCCGTGGCAGTGACAGCCCGGCATGTGCAGCTGTCACACAGGGCGTGGGGCGAGGAGCCACCTCTGCAGGGCACGGCGAGGGCAGCACCAGCCGCGTGTGAAACGCCTTCAGTGACCCGCGGGGAAAGCTGCAAGCACTGCCCGGGCCGGGCAGGGACAGAGCCCTGTGTGCGGGGCAGTGTCTGGGCAGGGACAGTGCGGGACAGTGTCCGGGCACACCGCGGGGCAGTGTCCAGGCACACCTCGGGCAGTGTCTGGACACACCGTGGGCAATGTCCGGGCACACCACGGGCAGTGTCCGGACACACCGCAGGGCAGTGTCCGGGCACACCGCGGGCAGTGTCCGGGCACACCGCGGGGCAGTGTCCAGGCACACCTCGGGCAGTGTCTGGACACACCGTGGGCAATGTCCGGGCACACCACGGGCAGTGTCCGGGCACACGGTGGGCCATGTCTGGACACACCACGGGCAGTGACAGGGCACACCTCGGGCAGTGTCCGGGCACACCGTGGGCAGTGTCCGGGCACACCGTGGGCAGTGTCCAGGCACACCGCGGGCAGTGTCCGGGCACACTGTGGGGCAGTGACTGGGCACACCGTGGGCAGTGTCCGGGCACACGGTGGGCCATGTCTGGGCACACCACGGGCAATGTCCGGGCACACCATGGGGCAGTGTCCGGGCACACTGTGGGCAATGTCCGGGCACACCACGGGCAGTGTCCGGGCACACTGTGGGCAATGTCCGGGCACACCACGGGCAGTGTCCGGGCACACCGCGGGGCAGTGACCGGGCACACCGCGGGCAGTGTCCGGACACACCGTGGGCAGTGACCGGGCACACCACGGGCAGTGTCCGGGCACACCGTGGGCAGTGACCGGGCACACCGTGGGCAGTGTCCAGGCACACCGTGGGCAATGTCCGGGCACACCGTGGGCAGTGTCCGGGCAGGGACAGTGCGGGGCAGTGTCCGGGCACACCGCGGGCAGTGTCTGGCTGCTCACCTGCCCCGCTGCCCCGTGGGGCTCAGGGACACCCGCAGGTGCCCAGCTGGCCGGCGTGGCTGTCCCTGGCCGGGCTGGACACCGGGCTGTCCCCTCAGATCCCCACACACCGACAGCCGTGGTGCGGACAGGCTGCAGGGAGCCACACAAAGCCCGACCCACTTGGGGTCTGCCGGCTGCGGGGCACCTTTGGCACACGGGAATTAGTGGAACGTTTCGTTTCCTAACTGAAAGCGAGAAATTGACCACAAAACGCTTGGGAAAGAACAGGATTTTCAACACAGAGCAGCAGAATTCAAAGAATATCCTATTTTTATGCTCCCTCTCCGTGTAATTCATCTGCCATTCCAAACAAGACGTGCCTCAGCTGAATGAAGCCTCAAATAATCACATAATAGGAGAAGTCATTTATTGTGAATCAGGCTCTTTCTGTGGTATATAAATAGTCTGTGCTGTTCCACGGGCTTTGTCAGTCAGGATTAATTAGTAATTGACCCTGGCTTGAGATTTCTTCGCTACCTCTACATTTTTCATAGGGCTAAATGAGCTCTCCACATTGCTTTAAGAGGCTCCCTAAGCTGGAGTTTCATTTACCTCTAGGCTGTAAATCAGTAGTTTAATTTATCACTAGGTTAGATATCAGCAGTGAATAGTCAGGGTGGAATTGAGTTTATTATAAAGATGTTCTGTTAGAAGACACAGTATTACAGTGATTGAAACATGCTCTTCAATTTTCCATTAATGCCCAATTCTGAATATGACCACAGAGAACCACACTTTACAAACTTTACATTTAGCATTCTAATAAATAAGTTCAATAAATAGGGACTCTGCAGAGGAAGCCGTACATGTGAACAGAAGCTGCTTAACAATGTTGTCAAAAAAGAACAAGAGCTACTCTCATTTGTAACCAATCACTGGAAATTGGTGAGTAAAATATAAATATTTTACTCTTATGATGCAGACCAGAGGAACAAAGATCTGTTAAAAATCACCCTTAGGATTACATCAAACTTAATTTTGTACACTAAATCCATAATTCAGAGCATGCTTTTATACCGCTTTTAACACAAAATATCTTCAAATACATTTATTAAAAATATGAGAAACGAGTGAGACTGCCCATGTAGAATTTCATCTGTGCCTGATCACTAGCTCTTGTGTTACACAATGTTGCAGTTTGGCTAATTTTGGACGAACTATTCCCCATTTGGAGAAGATCTATAGTAAAGGGCCGGATTTAGCCTGGAGTACATTGCAACATCTTGTTAATACAGCAACTTACTTGTCAAAGTACAAAAAGATTAATTCCCCCCAATTACTGTTATATATATATATAATATATAATATATATCATCCATTTATATTCTCCATTTTAATAGTCACTGTTCTGGGGACACGACTCTTGTGTTGTCTGCAAGGCCTGCAGGAGCAGAACCACTGGTGCCAAGTGCAGGAACGTGGAGCACGTGTTCCCTGCTGGCCCAAGGCTTGGCTGTCCCAGCACACCCACCTGGGTTCGGTTCGGTTCGGTTTGGCACGGGCGGCGGTGCCAGCACGGTGCCAGTGCGGTGCCAACACGGTGCCGGCGGCCTCTGGCGCTCCCTGGCCAGCCAGGCCACACCAGGCCTGTCCCTACGGCTGGCACTGTGCCACAGCCATGGGCACAGGGACAGCGCCAGCCCCCCAGAGCCGTGCCCCACACGGCCTGGCTCCCCACGCCCGGCAGCGCCCGCGTGCCCGGCAGCGCCCGGGGACACCCCCGGCCGCCAAGGGGGCCGGGCTGGCCTCAACAACCATCGCAATCCCAAAGCACGACCATGCACACACCAGTAAAGCCTACCTTGACTAGAACACCGGCACTGAAAGAGGACTGAACCATAAATGCCACCAAACTATCAATTATCAGCACTAGAAGTAGATGAAAAATAAAAAATAACGAAACCGAAAATGGTAACTGCATCGTGGCTTTGATTTAAATCCTTGCGTACAGCAGCGAGGGAGCAGAGCCTGGTCTGTGACTGAGCCTCAGAAAACAAGATACTGCTCTTATTTTTATTTCCTGTTTTTTAAAGACAGGCTGACTGAGAACATTTTCAAATGTGGGAGACTAAGTCATTAAACCAGATGCACTTGGATTGCTCTCCTCCTTTAGGGGATTTACTTCATTTTACTTCATCTGACACGAGCCAGAAATAAATGAAACTACTGAAGGAAAGCTGAATTTTGACACATTATTTTCCATTAAAATTCTTCCACTGACTCTGTTAAGCTTTTTCTAAGACCAGAAAATGAGGCTTTATCTAAAAAAGAATTTGAGACTGGTAGATTTTCCTCACACACTTGTAAGCCCTACAGTCTCCTACTGCCTCGAAGCGGAGGATTTTTCCCAAACTGTTCCCAAACCTTCTGCATTTGTTCACAAACTGGTATCTCCGTTCTGTTTATACTCTGTTAAAATATTGAGAGTCATTTCCTCACTTTTGGACTGCACGTTGGGTTCGCTCCTTCGGGATGATTTCCTGGTGGCCCTGGAGAGCCGCCTTCGGAAGGTGTCACCTGCCAGGAAGTAAAGGATGGGGTCAACGCAGCTGTTGAGGCTGGCCAGGCCCCTCGTCACTTGGTAAGTGGCATAAACCTTATCGTTGAAGGCACACATATCCGGGGTTTGAAAATCCACCCTGGCCCTTAGGTTTAAGGTCTTCATCACGTGGAAGGGAAGGTAGGACACCGCAAAGACCGTCAACACAATAATGACCAGGTAAATGGATTTTCTCCTGAGAGGAGAATTGTCCAGGTCTTTGTAAATCAAAGCTTTCACGATGAGCCCATAGCAACCAAGAATCACTATGAAGGGGATGCAGAACATCAGCACCGTGGTGCACATGCTGTAAATGAAGTAACTTCTCAGGTAATCGTCGGCCGTTGTGTCGTAGCACGTTATGGTTTTGTTTTTCCTGATCCCCGTTCCAGAGTAGAAGAGAATTGGAGAAATGACGCCCACCACGAGGACCCAGACCAGGCTGCTGATGTACACGGCGTTCTTCTTCTTCAGCCTCCCCAGCGACTTCAGGGGGTGCACCACCCCCGTGTACCTGTGCACGCTGATGCAGGTCAGGAACAGGATGCTGCCGTACAGGTTCACGTGGAAGATGAACCTCTGCAGCTTGCACATGACGTCCCCGAAGATCCAGTCCGTTTTGTTGAAGTAGTAAAAGATGAGGGCGGGCAGAGTCAGGACGTACAGGAAATCGGCCAGGGCCAAGTTGAACATGTAAACCGAGATGCCGCTCCAGGGCTTCATGTGGAAGACAAACATCCAGATGGCCACGCTGTTGCCCAAAAACCCGGTGATGAAGACCAGAATGTAGACGGTGGGCAGGTAATAGAACTGGAAGCCGGTTTTGGTCAGGGAGCACTTGGTGGTGACGTTTCCCGCAGACCAGCCGCTGCTGGATAACAGGTTGGGCTCAGTTCCGTTCAGAGCAGCAGAGAGAAGGACTTCGGTCATGATCCTTCCCCCAGAGTCACATAGGTCTGAGGCGAAGCAACGGAGTCTCTACAGGCACAGCAACGCATCTAGAAAGACAAGAGAGCAAAGGAAACCGAGCTGCAAGGTGAGCCCTGCCCTGCTTTTCCTCGCAGGTTTCCAAGCGGCGGCACCGGGCCCCGCTCCCCGCCCCGCTCCCGGGGAGCCGCGCACGCCGCCGCGGGCTGGCCGGTGGGGACAGCGACGGCGACACGGACAGGGCGGCGGGGCCAAACGGGGGCGGCGGGAACGGGGCCGAACGGGGGCAGGGAGCGCCCGATCCACCCGCGCCCCTCGGCGATCGCCGCCGCCCCCGCGGCTGCCGCCCCGTCCCGCCGCCCGCCCGGCTCCCTCTGCCCCCTCCGCCCCGGCCCCGCCGCACCCCAGCCCGGCTGCAGGAGCGCCGGGGCCGCCCCACCTGCCTCCTCCTCCTCGTCGTCGTCGTCGTCGTCGTCGTCTCAGCCCGCGCTCGCCGCTCCGCGCCGCCGGCAGCGCCCGCCCGCGGGGGGCGGCGTCCCGGCCGCGGCTGCCCCGGCGCCCATGGCCGGGCAGGGCCGGGGGCGGCGGGACGGGCCCCTGGCGGCGGCGGCAGCGCCGCGGAGCGCGGCCCCTCGGCGGGCACGGAGCGCCGGCCCCGCCGGACTGACCGGGCGGGACGAGGCGCGGCTCGGCCCCGGCGCGCCCGCCCCCCGCACCGCCCCCGCTCGGGCGGTGCTGCCGCGCCCGCCGGCCCCGGGGCCGCGCTGCGGGGACGGGCACGGCACCGGCACTGCCCCTGCCCCTGCCCCGGGCCGCCCGGGCTCCGAGCGCACCCGCGCTGGGGAGGGGGCGGCGGCGGAGCCCACGCGGGGCGGTGGCGGAGCCACCGGGGGCTGGCGGTGTCACCGCGCTGCCCGGGCGGGACGCGGAGCGCTGGCCGGAGGCAGGGGCCCTTTAGCCCTGACGGAGGTGGGGCAGGGTCACTCCAGCTCCCGCGGCGATGGGACAGGGTGCCCCGGGAGGGACGGGGCAGGGCGGTGCTGCACCGGGGCTGGCACCTCGCTGTCCCACGGCTTGGCCGGCGGGCGGGTGCCGAGGGCGCTGCTCCCGGGCTGCTGCCAGAGGTGGAACAGCCCTTCCCCGATTCTGCTTTCGCTCCACCGAAAATCTGCTCTGCAACCCAGTTTAAGTGACACGAACATGTTAATTGCTGTAAATGGAACAGCTGAGCAGAAATATGCTCTACTGACCTCTAATTAAGCGCTATACATTTGGCACTTGAGTCAGAATATGGTTATTATTTATTGTCTTGGCAAAACACAATCTGCTGGTTTCAGCCATTTCTTCCTCGTTCCCATTTTCGCTAAGTATGGTGGGTGAGACATGAGCCAGTCAGAGCTGCTCTCAGCTCAAAGCTGTGTTCTAGACAGAGTGTTATTAGTCCTTCATGAATATGGATTCATTTCTCAAACTTTTGAGTCTGTTTAAATTATAAAACTTCTTTGCTGGGAAAGCTTAATTGGGAAATCAGCTGCACATTGTACCCCTGCGGGAATATGCAAGTGGCTGCAGATGGAGTCGCCGGCCTGGCTTCACTTTTGGGGCAACTTAAGCTACAATGTCAAAGCAACAGCTTCAGTTTTGTAAATATAATACCTTTCCTTCTTGTATGTCAGGGTTTTTCTCCTTTCTGTATTCATCCGCTAACTGCTTATTCAGTACTTTAAGATTCTTTTAAATTTTAATATAAAATGAATGTGAAGAGAAAGGAAAAAGGAGACAAGAAGTGTAACACCTGTAAAATCCATGTTGTACAGCGAGCCCGGTTTGCAGAGCTGTTCTGTGGTGCCCTCTAGGATTTGAGAGCACTGAAAAAATGAATCTTCATATTCCCAGGAAAGCAAACACCCAGCCCACGAGCCAGACACATGGCAAATGCAGCACAGCGATATCGAGCCAGCTCAGGGAAAAGCCATCTTGCTCCTCCGAGAATCAGCTGCATGACCCAAAGCAGAATTTATTTTAATGAAGGACTCGGATTACTGTGTAAAAAAGTAATGAAATATGCAAACCGATGCTATTAGTAAAGGAGAAACCTTTTAGTGTTTCTATCTCTTTGTAAGAGGCGTTTGACTTCTCAGTGCCACTGCAGCTTCCCGTGGCAGCTTCCTTGAGTTTCCTGTCTTGAGCAAATTTTGAGTCACGCCGAGGCCGTGCCGACAGCATCAGTAAATATGCACTTTGAACTGCAGCCTGTTTCCCCCGGTTACCTGAGCAGCGCCGCAAACCCAAACTGGAAAGACAAAGAGCTGGAGCAGCAATTCCGGGAGCGCGTAGCCGCCGGGGAAGGAGGAACTCCGGGCTTTGTGCGGGGGCCGGAGCCAGGCTGGGTGCGGGCAAGGCCGGGCACGGGCAGCGGGCCCTGGGGGGCTGCCAGGCTGGCAGCGCTGCGGAGAGAACCGGGAGCAGGAGCGGCAGGAGGGGCTCTGCCGGGAGGATGATGCTCGGCCGGGAGGACAGGATGGTGTTCTGCAGGGAGAACAGGATGGTGTTCTGCAGGGAGGACAGGATGGTGTTCTGCAGGAACAGGATGGTGTTCTGCAGGGACAGGATGGTGTTCTGCAGGGAGAACTGGATGGTGTTCTGCAGGGACAGGATGGTGTTCTGCAGGGACAGGATGATGTTCTGCAGGGAGAACTGGATGATGTTCTGCAGGGAGAACAGGATGGTGTTCTGCAGGGACAGGATGGTGTTCTGCAGGGAGAACTGGATGATGTTCTGCAGGGACAGAATGATGTTCTGCAGGGACAGGATGATGTTCTGCAGGGAGAACTGGATGATGTTCTGCAGGGACAGGATGATGTTCTGCAGGGACAGGATGATGTTCTGCAGGGACAGGATGATGTTCTGCAGGGAGGACAGGATGATGTTCTGCAGGGACAGGATGGTGTTCTGCAGGGACAGGATGGTGTTCTGCAGGGACAGGATGGTGTTCTGCAGGGACAGGATGGTGTTCTGCAGGGAGAACTGGATGGTGTTCTGCAGGGAGGACAGGATGGTGTTCTGCAGGGAGGACAGGATGGTGTTCTGCAGGGAGAACTGGATGGTGTTCTGCAGGGACAGGATGATGTTCTGCAGGGAGAACTGGATGATGTTCTGCAGGGACAGGATGATGTTCTGCAGGGACAGGATGATGTTCTGCAGGGACAGGATGGTGTTCTGCAGGGAGAACTGGATGGTGTTCTGCAGGGAGGACAGGATGGTGTTCTGCAGGGACAGGATGGTGTTCTGCAGGGACAGGATGGTGTTCTGCAGGGAGAACTGGATGGTGTTCTGCAGGGAGGACAGGATGGTGTTCTGCAGGGAGGACAGGATGGTGTTCTGCAGGGACAGGATGGTGTTCTGCAGGGAGAACTGGATGGTGTTCTGCAGGGAGGACAGGATGGTGTTCTGCAGGGACAGGATGGTGTTCTGCAGGGACAGGATGGTGTTCTGCAGGGAGAACTGGATGGTGTTCTGCAGGGAGAACTGGATGGTGTTCTGCAGGGACAGGATGGTGTTCTGCAGGACAGGATGGTGTTCTGCAGGGAGAACTGGATGGTGTTCTGCAGGGAGGACAGGATGGTGTTCTGCAGGGACAGGATGGTGTTCTGCAGGGACAGGATCATGTTCTGCAGGGACAGGATGGTGTTCTGCAGGGACAGGGTGATGTTCTGCAGGGATAACTGGATGGTGTTCTGCAGGGAGAACTGGATGGTGTTCTGCAGGGACAGGATGGTGTTCTGCAGGGACAGGATGATGTTCTGCAGGGAGAACTGGATGGTGTTCTGCAGGGACAGGATGGTGTTCTGCAGGGAGGACAGGATGGTGTTCTGCAGGGACAGGATGGTGTTCTGCAGGGAGGACAGGATGGTGTTCTGCAGGGAGGACAGGATGGTGTTCTGCAGGGACAGGATGATGTTCTGCAGGGACAGGATGGTGTTCTGCAGGGAGAACAGGATGGTGTTCTGCAGGGACAGAATGATGTTCTGCAGGAACAGGATGGTGTTCTGCAGGGAGGACAGGATGGTGTTCTGCAGGGACAGGATGATGTTCTGCAGGGACAGGATGGTGTTCTGCAGGGACAGGATGATGTTCTGCAGGGACAGGATGGTGTTCTGCAGGGAGGACAGGATGATGTTCTGCAGGGAGGACAGGATGGTGTTCTGCAGGGACAGGATGATGTTCTGCAGGGACAGGATGATGTTCTGCAGGGAGGACAGGATGATGTTCTGCAGGGAGGACGGGATGATGTTCTGCAGGGACAGGATGATGTTCTGCAGGGAGGATGTTCCACGTGTGCTGCGCTTGCCCGGGCACCTGCGGGTCGCACTAACCTCAGGGGGAACGCAGACACGACAGAGAAACACCCCTGGGGAATCCATGGCTGCGTGGAGAGGTGACAGCTGGACTGGCAGGACATTCCTGAGGTCCCAGCTGCGTGCTGAAGGGTGAATACGGTGCAGACACCCGAAGGCAGCGGTGCTCTGTCCCAGATCCAACCCTCCCATCCCTCAGCCGCAGCACTCTTGATCGGTTACCAAACACTCCAAGCTCAGATTTATGATCTGGTCTGAGACTACAATTTGTTTAGTCTTCCGTGCCAGGGCAGGATTTTCCACGACACCTGACTCATCCCTGTGACCTTTTTCTGCGTGTCATCTCCTTTTTCAGTGCTCTTTGGAAGGGTGGGCGGCCGAACAGGCCCTGGCTGTGACTGACATCGATTCCAGGCTCCAAGCTGCCTCCCTGCCCGGCTGTGCCCCAGGGGAAATCCCTGGACCGGGCAGCCTGTGCTGTCCTGGCAGCTCAGCCCTGCCCTCAGGGGCAGCCTGCACCTCAGCCCGGCCCCTCTGAGCCTGCCTGAGATGGAGATCTCACACCCCGGGTACCACAGCTTGCACATTCTGGCTGCAGCGCTTCAGCTGCAAAAGGTCCAAACGCATGAGTAAAGAACGAGGCAGATTTTTTCTCAGCCGCACTGTTCCCTGCCTCCTTCCAGAGCCAGCAAACGAGTGCCTTCCTGCCTGCCACGCCGAGCTGTTCCTATTTTGGAGCGCAACATGAAGCATGTTGCATTAGCACCTTTCCCTCCATCGCTCCAGCATATGCCTGGAGCTGACTCGGTTTGTCTGGTGGAGCTGGAGCTGAATTCCTTCCAGCTCTGCCTCTTCATGCACTTTCTGCAAAATCCGGGATTTTATACCCCTGATTTCCATTAAACCGAATGTTTTGTTCCGTTAACAGCTGATTTAACCCGAACGGATGATATATCCCTAACGAGGAGCGAAACTGTGCTGGAGCACAAACGGAAATTCCCAGTCAGGCCAATTAGTGCTGAGCTGGTGCGCTGTGGGGGAGTGTGGAGGGAACAGGCTGCTCCCGAATCCAGCTGTTCCTACCTGTCCGTGCTGGTTATCAGGGAGGCTCAGATGTCTGTTCCAGGCTGTGTGGGACGAGCCAGGGGCCCGAGCCAGGTGAGGCTGAGAGCTGGGGGAAAGGACCCTTGTAAATGGTCATCACCGCTCCTGCTCACAGAGAGGGAAAATATATTCATATATACACACTGAGGGGATTTGGGGCACGCTGCATCTCACTCGGGAGTGCTGTTGGAAAGGACAGGGGAGCACAGAGACTGCAGGGTGAGCACAGAGATTCCGGGGTGAGCACAGAGGCTGCAGGGTGAGCACAGAGCTCAGAGGGTGAGCACAGAGCTTGGAGGGTGAGCACAGAGACTGCAGGGTGAGCACAGAGGCTGCAGGGTGAGCACAGAGCTCGGGGGGTGAGCACAGAGATAGCAGAGTAAGCACAGAGCTCAAAGGGTGAGCACAGAGACTGCAGGGTGAGCATAGAACTCGGAGGGTGAGCACAGAGATAGCAGAGTGATCACAGAGATTGCAGGGTGAGCACAGGGCTCAGAGGGTGAGCACAGAGCTCAAAGGGTGAGCACAGAGGCTGCAGGGTGAGCACAGAGCTGAAGGTGAGCACAGTGGTCAGAGGGTGAGCACAGAGCTCAGAGGGTGAGCACAGAGGCTGCAGGGTGAGCACAGAGCTCAGAGGGTGAGCACAGAGACTGCAGGGTGAGCACAGTGGTCAGAGGGTGAGCACAGAGCTCAGAGGGTGAGCACAGATTGCAGAGTGAACACAGAGATTGCAAGGTGAGCACAGAGCTCAGAGGGTGAACACAGAGATTGCAGAGTGAACACAGAGCTCAGAGGGTGAGCACAGAGCTCAGAGGGTGAGCACAGAGGCTGCAGGGTGAGCACAGAGCTCAGAGGGTGAGCACAGAGATTGCAGAGTGAACACAGAGCTCAGAGGGTGAGCACAGAGCTCGGACAGTGACCACAGAGCTCGGACATGGAACTGCTCTCAGCTCCCCTCCACAGGACACCTCACCTGCTGCAAAAATGCTCGTTTCCCATTTTACCTCAATTGGCTTGTGACCTACCTATTGGCTTCTGGAGAGCTTCATTCGCTTCACCTCAGGAAACTCTTAAGGCCAAACCACACTTTACCACCTTGTTTTCATTTTCCATCCCTGAATCTTCCTTTATTCCTTCCTCGTGTGTCACAGAACACACTATCTCTTCCCAGAAGTCATTGATACACCCTGCAGGCTTTCCACAGGGAGCCCAAAACACAATTTATTTTATTTTAAAATACTTCTGCCTGCAGTGTATAAAACACTTCGCAATATTCCCTTTACAACACAATATTCCCTTTTCCCCTTGTGAAGGGCAGGTTTGTGGGGGGCAGCTCTGCACCAGCCCCAGGGTCCCCACGGCCCGGGGCACCACAGGGGCAGGAAGGGTTCGTGTCCCCGGGAAGGTGGGAGGGCAGCGGGAGCAGCCCCGCCGCGGATCCTCCCTCGCTGCCCGCCTGGGCCGCCGCTGTTTGCCTTTCCTCGGAAAACAACCCGGGGAAACGGCAGCTCAAGGGCTGATAAGAATAATTGGACGTGTCTGTGGCAGATAGGACACGCAGGGCTGGCGGGGGCACGTCTGAGCCCCGCAGCTGCCGGCGGGACATGCCCGAGGGACAGCGGGGAGAGGAGCTCGCTCTGCACCGTTCCGCTGCGGGTGGGCTCGGCTGCCTCAGAACCGGGGGCAGGACAAGGGCAGAACACAGCCAGGCTGTGCCAGGGGACCCTGGGGCTGAATGGAGGGAAAATTTCCTCACCAGAAGGGCGGTCCAGCCTGGCACTGCCACATGCTGGAGTCCCCATCCCGGAGGGGTTGAACAGCCCCGGGGATGTGGCACTGGAGAACCCCAGCAAATGGTGGCATTGCAGTGTGGGGGGCTCCATGGCCTTGGAGAGCTTTTCCAGCCTGAATGGCTCCGTGGTTCTGTACTCTCAGCTCTGAGGGAGTTTCTGTCCCTGCACAGGACAGCTGCTGTCCCTGGGGACGGTCACCCCACAGTTCAGGGGTGACAGAACCGTGCTGTGCTCCGGCCCTCCAGGAGACACCCCAGTCCCTGCTGTGGCCTGAGGAGCAGCACAGGAGGAGCCGGCTCCTCTCCGCGTTTTTATGTCTGAGCTGACATTTTGCTGCCTTGAAAACAAAAGCTGTTCTGGGCTAATTAACGAGGCCTCGCACAGCACCGTGTGTGCCCCAGGGAGCCCCAGCCCGACAGGGTGTGAGCTCTGGGAGGCAGCACGGCACAGGGTGGGCTGGGGAAGGATGAGAATTCCCAAATCAGCTCTGGGAGATGTGCTGAGTGCCCAGCACGGGAGGCGGGACCCGGGTGAGTGTCCGAGGGGAATCCCAGAGTCCCAGAGGGATGAACACCGCACATCTTCACTTCTCCCTGTTTGCCTTTTTAATATCATAAACCAACAAGGATAATGAAGCTGTGCTGGAGTCCCTCCTGTATTCCAGAACATGCAAATGGTTTGTGATAGCAACACGGCACGGCAATAATTGGAGTTAATGGAGGTGACTTATTAATCCTGGTGGAACAACCACACTTCCAGAGTCTAAAGATAACACAGGATCCTGGAAAACTTGTTCTAATTACAGCAGGGAGCAATCTCACCTTCTTCCTACATTGCCGTTTTAAGCTGAAATTACTATTCTCAGCAGAAAAGCTCTTTTGTTCAGCTCCTGGCCAAGAAAGACAATTCTGCTGAGGCGCTTTGATAGCTCATTAACACTCACATTAAACAGTTCCCTTAGATGGCCAAGGAGACAAACAGGTCAGAAACACTGAAGATCCCATACCAGGGGAGTAATTTCAATTGAAAAAATAAATATTTCAATTAAGAATGTGCTACCTAATGTGTAGGGGGACTGAATGTGGCGCTGCCTCTGAGGGGCTGTGACCAAAGCTGTGACCCAGCTGCCTGGCAGGGCACTGCTGAGGCACTCTGGGACACACTGGGGCACTGCTGAGGCACTCTGGGGCACTGCTGAGGCACTCTGGGGCCCTGCTGAGGCACTCTGGGGCACTGCTGAGGCACTGCTGAGGCACTCTGGGACATTGCTGAGGCACACTGGGCACTGCTGAGGCACTCTGGGGCACTGCTGAGGCACTCTGGGGCACTGCTGAGGCACTCTGGGGCCCTGCTGAGGCACACTGGGACGTTGCTGAGGCACTCTGGGGCCCTGCTGAGGCACTCTGGGCACTGCTGAGGCACTCTGGGGCCCTGCTGAGGCACACTGGGACCCTGCTGAGGCACTCTGGGGCCCTGCTGAGGCACTCTGGGGCACACTGGGGCACTGCTGAGGCACTCTGGACACTGCTGAGGCACACTGGGACCCTGCTGAGGCACTCTGGGCCCTGCTGAGGCACTCTGGGGCACTGCTGAGGCACTCTGGGGCACACTGGGACACTGCTGAGGCACTCTGGGGCACACTGGGACACTGCTGAGGCACACTGGGGCACACTGGGACACTGCTGAGGCACTCTGGGGCACACTGGGACACTGCTGAGGCACTCTGGGGCACTGCTGAGGCACTCTGGGCACTGCTGAGGCACTCTGGGCACTGCTGAGGCACACTGGGGCACACTGGGACACTGCTGAGGCACACTGGGGCACACTGGGACATTGCTGAGGCACTCTGGGGCACTGCTGAGGCACACTGGGGCACTCTGGGACACACTGGGACACTGCTGAGGCACTCTGGGGCACACTGGAGCACACTGGGGCACTGCTGAGGCACACTGGGGCACTGCTGAGGCACTCTGGCACCCTGCAGGAGCCTCCTTCAGCCCTGGGCTCCTCATGTGGGCACAAACGGGGGCAGCAGCCAAGCCTGGGACAGAGGCAGTCAGATCCAGCTCAGGAAACTCCTGTCATTGCATCACCATCACACACAGCCAACATCATCCACTGATGTCAGCAAATATTAAGTGTGGTCATATTGGATTTCAATTAAATTTCCCTTTGATATTTCTTTAGATATTTGTTTAAGTGTTGGCAAAATTGTTGGGTTTTAATTGATGTTTTACTGTAGATTTGAGCAGGCCATCTATTTGGTTGAAATAAATCTTCTCAACCCTCAAAACCTTGAACAGCTAAAATCAGTCAGTTTCAGGTGCTAAACCCGTAATGATGTTGAAACCAGTCATGGAAATGGAAATCAAATTGTTCCGTTTAGTGCTGCCACATAATGAATCCTGGATTTTTTTTGCCTGATGCCGATTCTCACTTTTATTTTATTTTTGGAATATCTGAATGCGCAGTAATGACAAAGAAGTGTCAGGAGTTTAAGCTAAGCATTTAAAGCCCCCTTTTCTGAGCTCTTTTCCAACAGGTTTGATGGGGGTAGGAGCACCTTGAGCAGCCCCTCTGCACTGCTCTCTCCACAGCCACATCTCTTTATCCCTTCCCCAGCTATTGTTCTGTCCCTCATTATCCTGCAGCTTTCCTGCCCTGGCCTCCTTCCTCCGGAGCTCGGTGTGGGCAGTCTCCCTCATTACCGGGGTGCTGCATCCTGCCCTGCCTCCCATGACCCTCACGCTCCCGGCTGCTTTCCGGGCTGCAGCCAGAATATTTTCCTGTCTCAGAGCCCTGGGCACCTGTGTGTGCCTCCCCCTGAGCCCAGGGACATTTTTGTCTGCACTGACAGCCCAAGGTGGAGCTCAGCAGCTCCCGGTGATGGTGAGGAGGGAACAACACAGAGACAACCAGAACCTGAATTAAACCCCCTAAAGCCAACCCTGCAGCACAAAGGAATGCCAGCTCGGGCCTCACTGGCAGCAAAGCCCCTGGCACTCCTCACCAGGGCCATTTCCAGTTCAAGGGGCAGCCTCTGGAGCTGCAGCTGCACTTGGAGCTGCACAAGCTGCAGCTCTGCAGTGCTGGGGGTGGCCCTGCTGCAGAGGCCCCTCTGTCCCCACTCTGTCCCTGCTCCCTGATGAAATCCCAAACACAAACAAACCCCTCTGTTTGCAGCCTGAGTCACTCAGGTGTCACTGCTCCCTCAGTGTCACTGCAGTGTCACAAACGGGTGTCACTGCTCCCTCAGTGTCACTGCTCCCTCAGTGCCACTGTAGTGACACAAACTGGTGTCACTGCTCCCTCAGTGTCACAAACTGGTGTCAGTGCTCCCTCAGTGTCACTGCTCCCTCAGTGTCACTGCAGTGACACAAACTGGTGTCACTGCTCCCTCAGTGTCACTGCTCCCTCAGTGTCACTGCAGTGACACAAACTGGTGTCACTGCTCCCTCAGTGTCACTGCTCCCTCAGTGCCACTGTAGTGACACAAACTGGTGTCACTGCTCCCTCAGTGTCACAAACTGGTGTCAGTGCTCCCTCAGTGTCACTGCTCCCTCGGTGCCACTGCAGTGTCACAAACTGGTGTCACTGCTCCCTCAGTGTCACTGCTCCCTCGGTGCCACTGCAGTGTCACAAACTGGTGTCACTGCTCCCTCAGTGTCACTGCTCCCTCAGTGTCACTGCAGTGACACAAACTGGTGTCACTGCTCCCTCAGTGTCACTGCTCCCTCAGTACCACTGTAGTGACACAAACTGGTGTCACTGCTCCCTCAGTGTCACTGCTCCCTCGGTGTCACTGCAGTGTCACAAACTAGTGTCACTGCTCCCTCAGTGCCACTGCAGTGACACAAACTGGTGTCACTGCTCCCTCAGTGTCACTGCTCCCTCGGTGTCACTGCAGTGTCACAAACTGGTGTCACTGCTCCCTCAGTGTCACTGCAGTGTCACAAACTGGTGTCACTGCTCCCTCAGTGTCACTGCTCCCTCGGTGTCACTGCAGTGTCACAAACTGGTGTCACTGCTCCCTCAGTGTCACTGCAGTGTCACAAACTGGTGTCACTGCTCCCTCAGTGTCACTGCTCCCTCGGTGCCACTGCAGTGTCACAAATGGGTGTCAGTGTTCCCTCAGTGTCACTGCTCCCTCAGTGCCACTGCAGTGTCACAAACTGGTGTCAGTGCTCCCTCAGTGCCACTGCAGTGTCACAAACTGGTGTCAGTGCTCCCTCAGTGTCACTGCTCCCTCGGTGTCACTGCAGTGACACAAACTGGTGTCAGTGTTCCCTCAGTGTCACTGCTCCCTCGGTGCCACTGCAGTGTCACAAACGGGTGTCACTGCTCCCTCAGTGTCACTGCTCCCTCGGTGCCACTGCAGTGTCACAAACGGGTGTCACTGCTCCCTCAGTGTCACTGGCAGTGCCCGCTGTGGCACTGGGACCCGCACACCCCTGAGCAGCAGGACCTGGCACACCCGGGTGCAGGCACATCTTCCCCTCCTGCATCTTCCCCTCCTGCCCTTCAGCCTCTGCCTGCCCCGTGCTGATGCTTCCCATCCCTTAATGAGCGATTGTTTATCCAGCTCTTAAGGGATTAACCTTTGTCTCTTCAATTTGGAGCTTCAGGAGTTTATTCCATGAGCCCTGTCTAAAAATGTACTGGAAAAAAAAATCACGGGCATAGATAATCCTTTTTATAAGCTCTAGAATTTGACTAAAAGAACCGACTGTTAAGGAAAAATACATCTGTTAATGTTCAAACATGAGTGAGCCTGGTGGTTGTTGTACAAAGCTTTTAAAGCCATTAATGATTGATTTTAATGTCTTGTATTTACTGGGGGGGCAAGATCAGCACTGACTTAGAACCACAGCAAACTGGGGGTGGGAAGGCAAAACCTCCTCTGCGAGTTTCTCTTGGCTGCTTTGATTTCTAAATGAAGAAAAATCAATTTTAAATGGGGCAGGTAAAAGAGCTGCACTCCCAGAAGTGCAGGGGTGGTTCAGATAAGGATCAGCACCAAACCATTCTGAGTCTTTGGGGTTTTCTGAAGAGAAACTCATCCTTCCTGCCCAGAGGCAGCACCCTGGCACGGAGCTCACTGGGTTTCCCTTGGCAGCCTGATTCCCCCTTGCCTTTTCCATTGCAAACTGCAGATTGAGGTGTTTTACCCTGCTCTGGTGAGAAGCCCGATGGACAGGCTGGACGGGAATTCAGTTCTAATTTAGCCCAAAGAGGGGCAGGACGGGCACACCCCTGCAGCAGCTCCCCCACCTGGAGTGCTGCACCAGCCCCGGGGCCTCCAGCACAGACAGGACCTGGGGCTGCTGGAGCAAATCAGAGGAGACCACAGAGAAGCTCCAGGGCTGGAGCCAGGCTGGGAGAGCTGGGGAGGCTCACTTGGGATGGGGAAGTTCCAGGGAGAGCTCAGAGCCCCTCCAGGGCCTGAAGGGGCTCCAGGAGAGCTGGAGAGGGACTGGGGACAAGGGACAGAGGGATAGGACACAGGGAATGGCTTCCACTGCCAGAGGGCAGCGATGGATGGGAGATTGGGCAGGAATTCCTGGCTGGGCTGGAATTCCCAGAGCAGCTGTGGCTGCCCCTGGATCCCTGGAAGTGCCCAAGGTTGGACATTGGGGCTGGAGCAGCCTGGGACAGTGGGAGGTGTCCCTGCCATGGCACTGGGTGGGCTCTGAGGTCCCTCCAGGCAGTCTGGGATCCTGGGATCCTGGGATCCTGACTGTCCCAGCTGCTGCAGCTGCCCTGTCCCATCCCCATCCCCGGGGCCTCCCTGGGTGCCAGCAGTGCACCGTGAGGGGAGGGCAGAGCCCCCAGCCCGGCTGTTCTCAGCCCGGTGTGGTTTGCCTGGCTGCTTTCACCCCGTGTGGGTGATGAGGGAGCGCCGAGGAGAGGGGAGCAGGGCCCCTGTGTTTGTGCTGTGCCTGCAGGAAGGCACACTGCACACTAATGGAAATAAATTCCTCCCGCTACAGGTGCTAATGAGGCTTCATCTGCTTGGCTGAGGGAGTGCCTCAGGAGCCCTGCCAAATAAATCAACCCTGGGCCTGGCTGAGCCAAGGAGGCAGCGGCCACAGCGAGGGCTCGGTCCTGCTGGACAGCAACGAGCACTGGGATCATCCTGCCCACTCACCCACCAAATAATGGGATCACAGCTTCGAGGGCAAAATCTGGAGGTTCAGTGAATTAATTCTGTGTGAACTGACAGGTCTGATTGTCAGAGCCCTTTCTGGGCACACTGGGGTGTGCATGTCCTGCTGGGTGCTGCAGAGCCCTGGCTGCCCGGGGCTCCTCCTGCCAGCACCCCTGAGCCTGAGGCTGCCCTGGTTAGCAGTGATGGTGACACCCGGACCCCCCAGGTGACAGGGCCCCTGAGGACATGTCTGGTGGTGTCTGCTGCCCCAGGAGCCCCCTGAGCACTGTGCAGGACCCTCCAGCCTCGGGTCAGGGAGCAGAGCCCCTGGCTGAGGGATCCCCGTGCCAGCCCCAGGGCTGGGCACTGGTGTCACTGCTCCCTTGGTGTCACTGCTCCCTCGGTGTCACTGCAGTGTCACAAACGGGTGTCAGTGTTCCCTCAGTGTCACTGCAGTGTCACAAACCAGTGTCACTGCTCCCTCCGTGTCACTGCAGTGTCACAAACCAATGTCATTGCTCCCTCGGTGCCACTGCAGTGTCGCTGCTCCCTCCATGTCACTGCAGTGTCACAAACTGGTGTCACTGCTCCCTCAGTGTCACTGCAGTGTCACAAATGGGTGTCAGTGTTCCCTTGGTGTCACTGCTCCCTCAGTGTCAATGCAGTGTCGCAAAGTAGTGTCACTGCTCCCTTGGTGTCACTGCTCCCTCGGTGTCACTGCAGTGACATAAATGGGTGTCACTGCTCCCTTGGTGTCACTGCAATGACACAAAGCAGTGTCACAAACGGGTGTCAGTGTTCCCTCGGTGTCACTGCAGTGTCACAAAGCGGTGTCACAAAGCGGTGTCACAAAGTGGTGTCACAAAGTGGTGTCACTGCTCCCTCAGTGTCACTGCTCCCTCGGTGTCACTGCAGTGACACAAATGGGTGTCACAACGCGGTGTCACTGCTCCCTGGCCCCCTCCCTGACACCCCCCCAGCAGCAGGCCCCTGACCAAAGGAATTCCAGTGGCAGCAGTACCCGGGCCCTGATTCCTGCAGCAGCAGCAGCAGCTGCTCTCTCGTGAGAAAGGAGCTGAGCACTGATGGCAGATAAGGGAGGAGGAAAGGTCAGACACGGAGCCTTCGGCAGCCTTGGAGGCTGTGTAGAGCACAAACCTGCTTCTTACAGCCCCTGACAAACAGCTCCCCGTGCCTGCCCTGCACACCAATGCCACTGTTTACACTTCACCCCTTTTCTGTGCTCTTCTCCAGTGGGTAAACCCTGATGTTCTAGAATTATTTTTTAGCATTGATTGATATTAAAGCACATCTCCTTAGGGGCTGTTTAAGAAACATGCAGAGCCTTTGGTGCAAAGGGGAACACTATCGTGCACCAAACCACGTAATTTATATTTTCCTGTTTAAATTATTCCAGGGTTTTAAAAGGCTGTGTAAAACCGGGGCAAAGGATTCTCTGGTGGTGTTGCCTGGGCCACTCAGGGCAAATGGGCTTTAGCAGGGAAATGCACAAATAAATGTGCTGTTCCAGCAGTGATCAGGCAGTGAATCCTCTCTCAGTGAAAGCACAGAGAAATGACAGGCTCGTGGTTATTGACTTTGGCTTTTGAAATGAAATGGCAGCAATTATTTTGCTCTTGCGAGGAAGAAACGCAGAATTAATAGAATTTGCAGGAAATGAATATTCAATTATCCCGGGTTGGGGGGTTCTGTGGGGTTGCTAAAACATAAAACCAGCATTCCTTGGGAGGGCTGCTGCCAGGGGCGGCTGCTGGGGCCGGGCTGGCCAATGCCCCAGGCCAGGGCACCGTCCCCACTGCTGGAGCCGGGGCAGGGGGAGATTTGTAGGGGATAAATATTGCTGGTGGCACCCAGAGCACGGATTGTGCTGCTCGCTGTGGGCTCAGACTCCAAACCCAGGTAATTTCCTGCCCTGCCCCAGAGGTCCCCGCACAGGGACACAGCCACACACCTGCCAGGGGACGTGGGGACGAGGGGATGTGGGGATGTGGGGTGTGGGGATGTGGGGTGTGGGCACTCCACACCCACCCGAGCCACAAACCAGGCACTGCTGCAGAACCCCGGGGTTAATTAAGCCAGGAATAAGCAATTAAGAGCTGCTCTCCAGCCAGCCCTGCCCAGGCTGCTGTGCCCACCCTGCCCCACGCCTGCAGCTCTCCCTTTTAAGGAGCATTAAGGGCAGGAATTATTTTTCCGGCTCACAGCTCTACGTTAGAAAGGACACAGGTGAAGGCTCTTGAGAGTATTTCCTGCTGATAATGAAAAGGTTGGTTGGGTTTGTTTTTGAAAGCAACGAGCCACCACATGGCAGAAACAAATGTGAGAAAATGATCTTTTTGAAGCAGCAAAATGCATCAAAATTGGCTTTATTTTAGTGCCTGCAAGGCCCATGAGCAGCCTGTGTGTGCTTGGTCCCCGGGACCGCTGCAGGGAACAGGACAGGGCAGGGCAGGGGTGCAGCAGGGCCAGCAAACCCCGGTGCTGCAGGGATCACACCCGGAGGGCGCTGGACGCTCTCACTGCGGGGGTGACACGGGACAGGGTCCTGGGACCCTCCCCTCAGCTCGGGCTGTCCTCGCCCTCCTCACCCTGTCCCAGCTCCCGGCTGCACACCCTGACTCCCTCCTGCACCAGCAAAGCGTTTTGGCAGAGGAGATTCAATCCCTTTTACAGGGAAATAGGGGGACATTAAATAAATAAAAATAAAAATAAAAGTAAAAATAATAAAAAATAAAAGTATAAATAAAAATAAAAGTAAAAATTAAAAAATAAAAATAAAAAAGTAAAAATAAATAAAAATTAAAGTAAAAGTAAAAATAAAAATAAAAGTAAAAATAAAAGTAAAAGTAAAAATAAAAATTAAAAATAAAAGTAAAAATAAATAAAAATAAAAATAAATAAAAATAAAAGTAAAAGTAAAAATAAAAATACAAATAAAAATAAAAGTAAAAATAAAAATAAAAATAAATAAAAATAAAAGTAAAAGTAAAAATAAAAATAAAAATAAATAAAAATAAAAATAAAAGTAAAAGTAAAAATAAAAATAAAAATAGAAATAAAAATAAAAGTAAAAATAAAAGTAAAAGTAAAAATAAAAATAAAAATAAAAGTAAAAATAAAAGTAAAAATAAATAAAAATAAAAGTAAAAATAAAAAATAAAAATAAAAGTAAAAGTAAAAATAAAAATACAAATAAAAATAAAAGTAAAAATAAAAATAAAAATAAATAAAAATAAAAATAAAAGTAAAAGTAAAAATAAAAATAAAAATAGAAATAAAAATAAAAGTAAAAATAAAAATAAAAGTAAAAGTAAAAATAAAAATAAAAATAAAAATAAAAGTAAAAATAAAAGTAAAAATAAAAGTAAAAATAAATAAAAATAAAAGTAAAAATAAAAAATAAAAATAAAAGTAAAAGTAAAAATAAAAATAGAAATAAAAATAAAAATAAAAATAAAAATAAAAGTTAAAATAAAAATAAGAATAAAAATAAAAGTAAAAATAAAATATAAATATGGGTATAAGTGTATAAATATAAATATGGGTAAAATTTATATAACTATAACTATAAATATATAAATAAATATAAATATAAATATAAATATGTATAAATATAGGTATAAATATAAACATATTCTTTTAGGTTCCCACAACCTTGCAGAGGAGGCATCAGAACAGCACAAGCAAATGTGTTTACAGCTCCACGCTTCCATTTGAAACGTGTTTCCAACCTGACATCTGTGTATTTCAGCCCTTTCCAAAGCTCTTGTTTTGCTTTCTGTGGCTTCTGCTTCATTATTCTAATTTAATAAAGCCGCAGTGAAGGCAGAGTGCCGACTCTTTGTGGCTAATGAAAGACATTGATTTGTTTGTACTTCTTGTTATAGATTTTTCCTAATTACAGGCATTTTTCAGAGGCAGTTGAAAAAATAAACGAGCAGCTGGTTTGAATGTGCAACCTGTTATTGTATTTCCTAGGGCTGCAGCAGGAGCATTAATGCTCACAGCGGGATGGATTTCAGTGCGGGAGGGCACAAAAGGTATTTTGTGTTTTCCAGGTGGGACTCCACTCAAGTCCACTCCCTTCCTTCCTTCAGTGCTGCTGTCAAAAAAAGGCTGAAAATTTGGATTTTTCTGTCACACCAGCCCCAAGGTGGCACCTGGGCCCTGCCAGGGCAGGGAGGAAGAGGAGCAGCATCCCCGGGGCCTGGGGGCAGCTGCTGGGGTGGGCAAACCAGAGTGCCCAGGTGAGCAGGGGTGGGGTGGCAAACAGGGCAGGAGCCTGGGGCAAGGAGATTTTCAAAGGAAAGGGAACCAGGGCAGAGCTGGGGCAGTGAGCAGCTCACACCGAGCCTGGCACAGTCTGTGGTCTGCCACCAGGGCACAGATTTGTCACCACTGCAGTGACAGGGGACAACCCAGCCCCAAACACCCTCCACACAAATCCCAGGCGGCTCTGCTGGGACCCCGTTCACACATCCAGGAAAAGATTTCCCGTTACATTCCCAGGGAACATTTCCCGATGTGGATGCAGCTTTCCTGCCCAAGCAGAGATGTTGTTTACCCCTCAGTGTTCCTTTCCCAGCCCTGCATGAGCAGCCCCGCGAGGGGCAGGGCCTTGGCACAGCCAGCACTGCCCTTCCCTCCCACGGCCACCTCTCCTCACAGCTCTCCAGAAATCACACACGGCTTGCAAAACTATTGCTAAACTCTGGAAACTCATCCAAGCCCCGTCCCTGCACGTTTGAATCATGCTCCCAGCAAAGGCTGATTTTCCTGTGAAAACAAACCCTGCATGCCTCCCCAGCCCTGGGCAGGAGGAGCTGTGGAGGTGCCTTTGCTTGTTTGCTTGTTTGTTTGTTTTCCTTGGAAAAACCATTTAAGAATTGAATCAAAACAAAGTTCTATTTGGAGCCGGTTCTCTTAGCTAGGGCAAATGAACAAAACGTTGAATTTTAACCCAAACCATTCACATTTTGCCCTGGCAATGTGTTGGTTGCAGAAGGGCACAGCAGGGCACTCCTGCCAGCACCTGCAGCTCTGCCTCTTCCCTCCCAAATTTCTTTGGGAGCAGCAGAATTGCAGCTCCAGGGTCGGGAAGGGCTGGGGTTGGGGGTCTCTGCTGCCCCTGGAGCTGCAGCGAGGAGCCTCGGGGGGCAAAAGGAGCGAGGTGAGGAGAAAAAGATTTACCCCAGGGCCTGGGAGCTCCCCGGGGCACAGCCGGGGGTCCCTGGGGCAGCGGGGGTTTCACTGCCCCGCCTGTGCTGCTGCAGCAGTGGGAGGAGCAGGGGTCACTCTGCCAGCATCCGTGACAGAAGCAAAAATAATCCTTTCGCTCCCACATCACGAATTTCTGAGCGTGATTCATTGGAAAGCAGAGCTCATCCCCGGGGCTGGCCGTGCTGCAATCGGAGCGGGGGCGGCAGCGCTGGTGGGAGGGCAGGAGCTCCCCGGGGGGAGCCTGGCCATTCGCAGGGAGCAAATCCTGCCCCTGGCCCTTCTCCGGCTTCCCGGGGATCCGAATTAACCACCCTGGTAAGGACCTGGGCATCGAGAACGGGGAAGGGCTGTGAGAGAGCTGAACCTACTGAGCAGGAGTGTGGAACTGTAAAACTGGGACTGTGAGTGACCCCAAAGCTGCACACACACACCGGGGTCCCTGTGGGACACACACACATTGGGGTCCCTGTGGGACACACACACACTGGGGTCCCTGTGGGACACACACATTGGGGTCCCTGTGGGACACACACACACAGGGGTCCCTGTGGGGCACACACACACACATACACACACTTTGGGGTCCCTGTGGGGCACACACACACAGGGGTCCCTGTGGGACACACACACAGTTTGGGGTCTCCTGTGGGGCACACACGGATTGGGGTCCCCTGTGGGGCACACACACACATTGGTGTCCCTGTGGGACACACACAGAGGTTGGGGTCCCCTGTGGGGCACACACAGATTGGTGTCCCTGTGGGGCACACACACATTGGGGTTCCTGTGGGACACACACACACACTGGGGTCCCTGTAGGGCACACACACTGGGGTCCCTGTGGGGCACACACACACATTGGGGTCCCTGTGGGGCACACACACACTGGGGTCCCTGTGGGGCACACACACACAGATTGGGGTCCCTGTGGGGCACACACACACCAGGGTCCCTGTGGGGCACACGTACACATTGGGGTCCCTATGGGGCACACACAGATTGGGGTCCGTGTGGGTCACACACAGTTTGGGGTCCCCTGTGGGGCACACACACACACACACACATTGGGGTCCCTTGTAGGGCACTCTCCATGCTCGGCCCTCTTCGGACAGGAACCACAGGAGGAGTCACAAAGGAGCAGAGGAGGTAAAATCCTCAGCAGTCCGGTTTGAAAATAAGGAAACAGCATTTTCAGCTCATTCAACCCCCCTTGGCTGCCCCAGAGTGTGTGCAGCCAGATCCTTTGGGGTTTGTTTCTGCCGGGTGTCAGTGCCCCTGCTGACAGGGGATGAGGGGCAGGATGAGAAGACAGGACTCAGCTCTGCTGAGATATTTTGGGACCTGCAGACCCTCCCCTCTGCTCCCTCCCCACAAGAGCATCCGGAGAGGCCAGGGCTGGCCCCGGGCAGGAAAGGGATCAGGCTCTATCTGTGCCTCCTGCCCTGCTGCAGCCTGACCACAGAAACTCTGCGGGTGTTTCTGCTCCGCAGCTGGAGGAGCCCAGCCCCCCTGCATCTGTTTCCTATTCCAGCTGGCACCAAAAACCCTCTGGGACCCCCACATCCCCATCCCCCCGAAAATTCAGGGGGGGATTTCCGCATGGAACCAGGACACGTTCCTGGCAGGGCACTGCTCGGGTGAGCAGCACCAGCCGCTCACCCAGGACAGGGCCCAAAGGTTCCTGAGCCCAACTCTGGGCACAAACACAGCACCCAAACAGAGCCAGGGGCTCAGCTCTCTGCCCAGCCACCCAGGGAGCCCTTCTCTGCCCCCTCAGAGCCTCCAGCACCCCAGGATCTCCTCTGGATGTGCTGGCCCTGCCATCCCACACCTCACGCTGGCAGCTGCACCTCGCCAGGCACAGGGATCTGACTGGGATTCACAGCCAGCTCTGGCTGCAGAGGAGCCACGGCCCCCCTGCCAGCCTGAATGCAGTTGGGGTGGAGCAGAACCAGAGCCTTTATGGCCTCTGCCCTTCCCTGTCCTCCCGGGTGGAGGAGCTCAGCAGTTCGGGTGCTGTTCTGTTTGGTTTGGGGTTTAAGCACAGTGGTTTTATTACATAAAGAAAATTTCACTCCTCACAGGCCTGGCAGCCCGGCCTGCAGGTGCCCATGCCCTCAGTGAGGGCAGGAGGGTGGCTGCAGCTGTGCAGCACTCTGCTCCCACAGCCTGCACTGCTGCTGAGCCAACTCCCCCCTGCCCTTTCCCTTCTCCTCTGGAAGCTGCTGCTGTGCCAGGGGCCCCTGAGCCCCACAGGTGGGGGGCTGAGAGGGGCCCCCAGAGCAGGGATGGGGACACGGGGAATGGGGGCACTGGGGTGGAGCTCTCCCCCCTCCCCAGGCACTGGAAAGCAGCTTCTCCTTCTGCTGCCTGCAGCCCAGCTTCTGCAGGCTCCCCCGGCTGCCCCATGCCTTCCCCGGGTGATGTGGAGCCCAAATGCTGCCCTGGGGGCTCCCAGCTGGGGCACAGCCCCTGCCCAGCACCCCCAGCTCCCCACAGGCTGCCGGGGTGCTCAGGGAGAAAGAGCCGGAGCTGCTGCTGCTCTGTCCTCACCTGGCACTCCTGGCACTCCTGGTACAGCTGGTACAGCTGGCACTCCTGGCACAGCTGGCACACCCAGCACAGCTGGCACACCTGGCACACCTGGCACACCTGGTACAGCTGGCACACCTGGCACACCCAGTACAGCTGGCACAGCTGGCACACCTGGTACAGCTGGCACACCTGGAAGGGGTGAGGGCAGGGCCAGGCTCTGCTCCTGCCCTGCTGCCCAGGTGGGATGTGTGGGGATGTGTGGGGATGGCTCTGGGCAGGGCTGAGAGCCTGGAGCACCCCAGACACCGGGCTGGGATCTCTCTGGGGTTCACAGGCTGGTCAAGCAATCTTTATTCCTGGAAATTCCCCAATGGTTTTCCAGGCCTGAGAAAAGCAATCCTTAATAGCTCCCCTTTTATCTGAACTTTCGGCCATTCGTGCCGAAGCCTTGGTTGACATTTTGTAACTTTCTTTATTTATAAATTTCCTTCCCTCCACCTCGGGCTGCTCTGCACCGACAGCTGTTCCACACAAACAGCTCTGCAAGCCCAGTCCTATCCCCCGGGCTGGGTTATCACACTTCCCCCAGATACAGGCCTGCTTAATCATTAACGACTTTTAAATGTGCAGGAATATCGTGTGGATTCCTCTGGGGCACTGAGGGAGCCCAGCCCCGCGCTCAGCCCTGGGCAGCAGCTGCGAGGTGAGGGCTCTGTCCAGCCCCCAGGAAACTCATTCCTGCTGGAAGGTCACACATTTTTTTAAAGATTAAAGATTGCCACTTCCCGCAGCTCTGGGGAACGGTTCTCAGCCATGGAAAACCAGCGGATGTTTAAAAAGTTTGGAGTCACCAAACGCTGGGGTTTTCCAGCAGCTCCCATGGAACCCCCGCAGGCCATCCCGGGTCTGCTGGGAATGACAAACACTGACAGAGGCACTCCTGAAAGAGCTGCCGCCCACAGAAAATACCCCGAGGGTGATTTACTGTCCCCAAAGGTCAGAGTGTCCCTGGGACAGACCCTGGGGTCCCCACAAAGGGCTCAGAGTGTCCCTGGGACAGACCCTGGGGTCCCCTGAAGGGTTCAGTGTCCCTGGAACAGACCCTGGGGTCCCCTGAAGGGCTCAGAGTGTCCCTGGGACAGACCCTGGGGTCCCCTGAAGGGTTCAGTGTCCCTGGAACAGACCCTGGGGTCCCCTGAAGGGTTCAGAGTGTCCCTGGGACAGACCCTGGGGTCCCCTGAAGGGTTCAGTGTCCCTGGGACAGACCCTGGGTCCCCACAAAGGGCTCAGTGTCCCTGGGACAGACCCTGGGGTCCCCTGAAGGGTTCAGTGTCCCTGGGACAGACCCCGGGGTCCCCTGAAGGGTTCAGTGTCCCTGGGACAGACCCTGGGGTCCCCAAAGGTCAGAGTGTCCCTGGGACAGACCCTGGGGTCCCCTGAAGGGTTCAGTGTCCCTGGGACAGACCCTGGGGTCCCCACAAAGGGCTCAGTGTCCCTGGGACAGACCCTGGGGTCCCCTGAAGGGTTCAGAGTGTCCCTGGGACAGACCCTGGGGTCCCCTGAAGGGTTCAGAGTGTCCCTGGGACAGACCCTGGGGTCCCCTGAAGGGTTCAGTGTCCCTGGGACAGACCCTGGGGTCCCCAAAGCTCAGAGTGTCCCTGGGACAGACCCTGGGGTCCCCTGAAGGGCTCAGTGTCCCTGGGACAGACCCTGGGGTCCCCTGAAGGGTTCAGGGTGTCCCTGGGACAGACCCCGGGGCTCTGCCCTGCAAACCACGTCAGAGCTGCTGCAGAAAACCAAACCCATCAGTATTCCTCTTCCCTGGGCAATTTTGACATGTTTTGAAGGGAGCTGAGAAGTTTTTACATTCGTAGCTGCTATCCAGCATTTTGAGTGGAAATATTAATTTTTTTTCCACATTGAGTGGTGTTAAACCCGCAGTGCTGGAGCATGGCAGAGCTTCAAGCTGCTAACAACATTCTCCTCTGAAATGTACCCATAAATAGGAAAGACTGGATAAATTATACCGTGCAGCTCCGTAAAACTGACACAAACCCATGAGCAAAACTCACGGGGAGGAAAACCTCTCCTCAGCAAAGCTTATCTGAGTCCTTTAATGCTCATCTCCAAGTCTTTCCTTGTTTAACCCTGCTTTTAAAAGACCTTTGAAAGTTTACCTTTTCTTTTTTTTTTTTTTCCTTTCTTAAAATAGTTCCAGTTCCGTGCAGTTTTGCAGAGTGAGTGACAGAATTTTTCCTCTCTCATTGCATTTGACAAATAATGGCAAACCTGGGGTTCAGCCCGGCTGGGGAAAAACCAGTGCGGAGTCCGAGCTGCCCGGCTGAGCTGTCCCTCGGCTGTCCCGCACGGGGACTGTCCCACCCTGGGCTGTCCCGCACGGGGACTGTCCCCACCCTGGGCTGTCCCGCACGGGGACTGTCCCACCCTGGGCTGTCCCGCACGGGGACTGTCCCCAGCCTGGGCTGTCCCGCACGGGGGCTGTCCCACCCTGGGCTGTCCCGCACGGGGACTGTCCCCAGCCTCGGCTGTCCCGCACGGGGACTGTCCCCACCCTGGGCTGTCCCCACCCTGGGCTGTCCCGCACGGGGACTGTCCCACCCTGGGCTGTCCCACCCTGGGCTGTCCCCAGCCTCGGCTCACAGCGTGTCCTGAGCCCCGCAGCCGCCCGGCCGGGCCGGTGAGGCGGCTCTGGTTCCTGCCCTGATAAAGCATCGCACATTTTTGCGTTATCGCGGCGATTTCTGCCCCAGGGCCGTGCCAAGCGCGCCTCAGGAATGCGGCTCCGGGCAGCTCCGGGCGCCTGCTGAGCATCCCCGGTGACAGCGGCGCTCCGGTGCTGCCCTGCGGGACCCCGGGACCCCGGCCCGGCCGGGAACAGCAGCCCCGGGCTGGGGTGGACGCTCCTGGGATGGCTGGTTGGTTCGGAGTTGTTTTAATATCTCAGCTGCCTGCAGGCACCGCAAATCGATCGGCTCTGCCCTTCCCCTCCCCAAATTCCAGCACACGTCCTGCAGCCACCGGGGCAGCTCCTCGGCGAGTGAACAGATCCTCTCACGGCCTCGGGAACCCAGCAGGAGTCTGACAATGAGCATTTAATTAAAGCAAATCCCCGCCTGATTTGCAGACTTTTTTTTTAACTCACAGTGCACCAGAATTATATTTTTAATGAATTGTGCCGTGCTGTGGTGATCCCCATCCACTTCCAAAGCTCAGGAGCGCACAGATGTTCATTTCCTGATCTCAGTTTTGTGGGTTTTATTTTTTGTTACCCTGCACAGGCATGGAGACAACAGCCTACAACAACCCACAGAAACAACAGCCTACAACAACCCGCAGAAACAACAGCCTACAACAACCTGCAGAGACAACAGCCTACAACAACCTGCAGAGACAACAGCCTACAACAACCTGCAGAGACAACAGCCTACAACAACCCGCAGAGACAACAGCCTACAACAACCCGCAGAGACAACAACCTGCCCGCAGAAAGAACCTTTCCTCACAAACAACCCCCGGCCGGGGGGATGCCCACGGAGGGGCTCAGGCGTGGCGGGACCAGCAGTGCCCGTCCCGGCTGGGGCCCAGCTCCGTGTGGGGATCCGTGTGGGGGATCCATCCCCGCTGGCTCCATCCCCGCCCCAGAGCCGCCCCAAACCCATCCCCGCGGGGTTGCTGTGGGGTCCGGAGCTGCAGCGCCCCCAGTGATCCCCGGCCGGGGCAGAGCGGGGCTGGGGCAGCTCCGAGCAGAGCCCACGGCACCGGAACGGTCAGACCTGGGGGCAGGAGAGGCCGCAGCTCTGCTGTGTTTTAGTGGTGATCCTCTCCTCTCCTCTCCTCTCCTCTCCTCTCCTCTCCTCTCCTCTCCTCTCCTCTCCTCTCCTCTCCTCTCCTCTCCTCTCCTCTCCTCTCCTCTCCTCTCCTCTCCTCTCCTCTCCTCTCCTCTCCTCTCCTCTCCTCTCCTCTCCTCTCCTCTCCTCTCCTCTCCTCTCCTCTCCTCTCCTCTCCTCTCCTCTCCTCTCCTCTCCTCTCCTCTCCCTTTGGGCCGAGGTGGAGCAGAGCGCTGCCCGCGCTCTCCGAGGCTCCCCGACACCCGCGGGCGCCCAGCACACGCTGTTCCCACCCGCATGCGGGGGGAAGGCACCGCACGGGGGCTGGAGCCGCTCCGAGCCTGGCGAGGAGACAGCTGGGCCTCCTCCGGCCCGGCACAGCGGGGCTGACTCAGCCCCGGAGCGGCGCAGCCCGTGGGGCTCCACGTGCCGAGGATCCCGGGCCCGGCGCTCCGGCAGCGGCGCCGGGACGCGCTCGGCGGGCAGCGGCGATGCCGAACATCCCCGGCCTGGCACGGGACCGGCTCCCCGGGCAAGAAGAGACACGAAGGCGCTGACACGTTCCTTCCTGCTCCCATTGAAACTGCACCGGAGCGAGGCTGTGAGAAATCGTGTGCTGGCTTACACAGATTTCTCCCCAGAGCGAGGCTTCGGCTCAGAAAGGGAGGATGGGAGGGTTTAAAAAATTAATACAGAGTTCTGTTTGTCCGGGAGCGCTGTCACAGCCCGCTGGGACCGGCTGCCAGGTCCCTCACGGCTCCTCCTGGCCTGCAGGCGTCGGGGCCGGTGCCACTTGGAGAGCAGCAGTTTGCTTTGTGTCATCGTTAATGTCCTCTGCCTCGGGAGAGGATTCACAAACCGAGCACGAGAAAACGCTGCCCATCTGTTCTGAGTGGGAACCTTCAAAGTGCAGCATCACAAACATCGCCCAGGCCTGTGGGGGGAGAAAAAGGAGGGAAGGGAAGGGAAAGGGAAAGGAAAAGGAAAAGGAAAAGGAAAAGGTTGGAGGTGCGTCCCTTTCCCTGCAGCGTGCCTGGCTGGCTGGAGGGACACGGAGCCCGAGCGGGGCGTGGGCGCTGCCCCCGGGCTGGGGCTGGCAGGGAGGGGAGCTCTGCAGCAGGAGAAATGCAAACGCCGGGAAATATCCAGGAAACAGGAAAGGGCCGCAATCCGTGTGGAACGGCACGGGAGAGGCACGTGGAACACGGAGCAGGGTTCTGGCATTTTCTGACAGCCGCTGCTGCCCGGGGGTCTGTGCCTTTCACCAGCATGTCCGGGCACCTCCGGGCGTGGGGCCTGCCCCATCCTACCACGCTTTGTCCCATCCCATCCCATCCCATCCCATCCCATCCCATCCCATCCCATCCCATCCCATCCCATCCCATCCCATCCCATCCCATCCCATCCCATCCCATCCCATCCCATCCCATCCCATCCCGTCCTCTCCCGTTCCATCCCACTCGGCCCCAGCCCCAGTCACGGCCCCCGGCTGCCCTGCTCACCCTGCAGGACCCCGGGGGTGGCTCGGGCTGCAGGGTGGGACCCGGGGGAGCTGTGGCAGCCCCGCAGGGCCCAGCAGAGGGCACTGGACACGGCCCCGTCTTCCTCCCCGTGAGGAACGCGGGGCTCTGCCGGCATCTGCCGAGCCGCGTGTGTGAACTCGCAGCTGGATTGCGTTTTTGCTGCCCTGAAAGCAACGTGCTGACTGAATTCCCGAGTAAGAAAACAGATTGGGAAACAGGAGATTGCTCAATGCACCTGCTGGTGAGTCAGGAGGCACAGACCCGGCACGCTCCCTCCGCAGCGAGTGGCGGCACGATGGGGGTGCCCGAGGCAGCCAGGAACGGCCCTGGGGACACTGACACTTCACCCTGGCACAGAACCCGCACGGCAGGCTCGGCTCCGGCCCCAGCCACTGCCGAGGGAGGGAATTTGGGGGTGCTGGGCTGGGTCTGGCACCCGAGTCCTGGCCAGGTACCCCAGGCCAGAGCTGCCCCACCAGCAGCATCCTCCAGCCCCAGCCTGCCCTGGGGACACGGCCACGGCCTACCCTGGGGACACAGTCACCGCCTGTCCTGGGGACAGCCTGCCCTGGGGACACGGCCATGGAGTGTCCTGGGGACAGCCTGTCCTGGGGACACAGCCATGGCCTGCCCTGGGGGCACAGCCACGGCCTGTCCTGGGGACACAGCCACCGCCTGCCCTGGGGACAGCCTGTCCTGGGGGGACAGCCATGGCCTGTCCTGGGGACACGGCCTGCCCTGGGGACACAGCCACGGCCCAGCACGCGTGGCTGTGGAGCTCACAGGAACAGGAACGGCTCATCAGGTTCACTACTGAAGGTGTCCAGCACTGCCGTCTGTGTTTGCCAACACCCAGCCACAGGAGAATGCCGCATTTTCCTTCCTGCAAAGGAAAATAACATGTATAAAGCACAGGAAAGGGCTCCCCAGAGCCGGCGTGAGCCTCTCACTGCAGACACATCCCCCAAACAGCGTTGGAGGTGTTTGGGGGACAGACACGAAGTGACTGATACGGCCGTGGGAGAGGCCAATGCCGGCAGTGACCTGAGAGAGGGAATGCTGACACAGCCTCAGGGACCCCCCAAAAACTGTACAGGGCAAGCTGGGTTTTGTGAATTCCCTGTGAGCTGCTCCTCTTCCCTCTCTGTGCGTCTATTTTAGGATGAAGTTTTCACTTCAGCACAGATGTTCAGAGCTGGGTTTGGTGCAGTAACGATCTGTTCACATCGTTTTCCTTTTTGCACCAGGAACCGCGGACTGAGGAGCTGGAGCCAGCAGCAGCTGGCAGAGCTGGTGACACTCTGGGCCTGTTTTCCCCCTTTGCCTTCGGCTGCCGATGCCACGGGCACGGAGGCCACAGTCACGGAGCCCTCGGGGTGTCGGGGTGTCCCTGGCAGCAGCCCCGGCGGTGGCACCGCCGCCTCCCCTCAGAGCACAGCCGGCCCCAGAGCGCCCGGTGCTCCCCGAGCCTCTGCCGGAGCGGCCGGCGAGCAAAGGCGGGGCCGGCATCGCTAAAACAGCGAGGGGACGGGAGGGAAGGGCCCGGCCGAGCCCCGGCACTGCCCCGGGGCACGGCCCTGGGCAGCTCCAGCAGCGCCAGGACAAGGTTTGTGGGGCTGAGTGCCCAGCCCTACTCGGACCAGCAGCTCACCGGGCCCGGTGCCCCGGCCGAGGCCGGTGCGTGGCCGCAGAGCTGCCCCTGACGCTGCAGCGGCTCCGGATCCCTCCCGCAGCCCCGGCTCCCTCCAGCCCTTCCTTCACCCCGCCCGAGCCCCACCCAATCCCCACCCGCCCCGGTGGGGCCATCAGCCGCCCCGCAGCACCTGTGCCATTCCCCGAGCTCCCCTCCCTGCTCTGCTCTCCCCGGTGCCCGGTGTGGCGGTGGCCGTGCCCCCTCCGGCCCCGGCTGTGCCGCGTGTCCCGGGACCGCAGCGGGCAGAGCCCAGCCCGGCCAGCGCCTCTCCCCGTGCCGAGGCTGTGCCCAGCCCCAGGGCACCGCGCCACCCACAGCCGGGACCACAGACAGGGCTGTGATCGGATCTGTTTGGGCAGGAAATGCGCTTTTAAAAAATCACAACTAATATCTGGATACAAAAACACCCTCAGAATTATTGTTTCCTTCTTCCTGTGACCATTTCCTGCCCGGGGAGCAGAGGTGATCCGAACTCTCTCCCAGGTTCCTGTTCCTCCCTCCCTGAAAGCCCAGAATCCTCCCCCAGTTCAGAAAAACCTCTCAGCTGCAGCACAGGAGATCTCGGAACAAAATTCTGTTACTTTGCTTTTCGCAACTGACACAGCTCTCACTGCTGCTCCCGTGGCTGCCATTGTCCTGGCCCTGGCCAGAGAGGTGCCACACCCCAGAGGGGTGACAGGGACAGGGAGGTGCCACATCCCCGAGAGGTGCCACACCCCAGAGGGGTGACAGGGACAGGGAGGTGCCACATCCCCGAGAGGTGCCACATCCCAGAGGGGTGACAGGGACAGGGAGGTGCCACATCCCCGAGAGGTGCCACACCCCAGAGGGGTGACAGGGGTGACAGGGACAGCGAGGTGCCACACCCCAGAGGGGTGACAGGGACAGAGAGGTGCCACATCCCCCAGAGGTGCCACATCCCGGGGAGGTGCCGCAGCCGCAGCTCCCCGCACCGCTGGGGCAGCAGCTCCTTCTCGCGGCCCCGCTCGGCAGCCGAGCGCTGATTTCTGTCCCCAGCGCCCGCCCCGGGGGCAGAGCCGCCGCTCGCATCCCCGCATGGCCCGAGCCCCGCACAGCACAGCCCCGGCCGGGGGGACCCGCGGGGCTGGGGAGCCCCGGGATGGACCGCGGGAGGCACCGCAGCCGCCGTCCCAGCTCCAGAGGAAAATCGAGCCGCCTTATTTTTGCCGGTTGTGAACGCTGGCACTGCTCAACACGTTGTTTTTCCCATGGCAGCTCAGTGTGGGGATAAATTAAACGCTGGTGGCATCCTGAGCGTGGGGGCAAAGGGGGTGCAGGGCAGTGGGTGCTCGGCCAGCAGGAATGGGGTGTCAGGTGTGCTGAGCTGGGAAATGTGTCCATAGACCTGTCTGGGAATGGCAGCTCGTGCTGGGGGTCGCAGGAGACACCCGGAATCCCCCTGGAAAAAAAACTGCCCTGCGGTGTTTCCTTTTATCAATCCAAGCTGTGAAGTTGTGATCAAAAATTCTGATCATCAGTGATTTGTGGGAAGCCGGCGGAGGAGCTGCAACACGTGGCAGCAGGGCTCCCTCTAATGTCAGCCACAGCCCGGCTGCAGCCCCTCCCTGCGGGCCCAGCCCCTTCCCTCCCCTCCCAGTGCCCTTTACTCCCTGTGCCCCCATTCCCTGCACCTCCAGGTTTCTGCTCCCCATTCCCTGCACCTCCAGTTCCATGCTCCCCTCATTTCCTTCACTCTGAATTTCCTGCACCCTCAGCTCCCTGTTCTCCAATTCCCTGAGCATGCAGCTCCCCGTGCCCCATTCCCTGTGCCCCATTCCCCACTCCCCTCACTCCCCGTGCCCCCATTCCCTGCTGCCCCATTCCCCATTCCTCCCTCCCCGTGCCCCATTCCCCACTCCCCTCACTCCCTGTGCCCCCATTCCCTGTGCCCCATTCCCCACTCCTCTCACTTCCCGTGCCCCCTCTTTCCCCGTGCCCCATTCCCCACTCCCCTCACTCCCTATGCCCCATTCCCCACTCCTCACCCCCTGTGCCCCCATTCCCCGTGCCCCATTCCCCACTCCCCTCACTCCCCGTGCCCCATTCCCCACTCCCCTCACTCCCCGTGCCCCAATTCCCCACTCCCCTCACTCCCTGTGCCCCCATTCCCTGTGCCCCATTCCCCACTCCTCTCACTTCCCGTGCCCCCTCTTTCCCCGTGCCCCATTCCCCACTCCCCTCACTCCCTATGCCCCATTCCCCACTCCTCACCCCCTGTGCCCCCATTCCCCGTGCCCCATTCCCCACTCCCCTCACTCCCTGTGCCCCCATTCCCTGTGCCCCATTCCCCACTCCTCTCACTTCCCGTGCCCCCTCTTTCCCCGTGCCCCATTCCCCACTCCCCTCACTCCCTATGCCCCATTCCCCACTCCTCACCCCCTGTGCCCCCATTCCCCGTGCCCCATTCCCCACTCCCCTCACTCCCCGTGCCCCATTCCCCACTCCCCTCACTCCCCGTGCCCCATTCCCCACTCCCCTCACTCCCTGTGCCCCATTCCCCACTCTCCTCATTCCCTGTGCCCCATTCCCCACTCTCCTCATTCCCTGTGCCCCATTCCCCACTCTCCTCACTCCCTGTGCCCCATTCCCCACTCCCCTCACTCCCTGTACCCCAATTCCCTGCAGAGGGCGGGGCTGGGGGTCCCAGCGTGTCCCTGAAGCTCAGAATTGTTGCCACAGGAGGGGAATGACAGCCGAGGCTGATCCAGAGCATCCTGGTGCTTTGTGTTCACCTGGATCTAACGGGAATATCCCGAGCAGGTGGAGTTTCAATACACATCCCGTGGATGGAACGTGCTGGTGCAGAAAAACCCCAATATAAATAAATAAATAAAACAAATAAAGCCCCAAATAAACTGTGGGCAGTCCCACAAGCGCTCAGACATGTTCAAACCTACATGGAGCCACTTTTAACCTGCCGGAGGAGAAGACAATTAAAAAAAGAGAACTCTTATTAGGGCAATTTCACTTTATTTTTTCCATACAGCAAGGTCAACTATAGCAGTAATAATAAAATAAGCATAAACCCAAATTGCAGCCCAGGACAGAGTACGTAACTGGAGCAACTACAAGCCAAAGTAAGTCTGTGGTTACGTAGGAGCAAACCCAAGCGCGCCCGTCCTTCCAGCAGATGAAGCGGGGGCTGCAGCGAGCAGCTCGTTAATTAATTAATTAATCACTGATTGCTGTGAGCTCCCGGCTCTGGCGGGCACAGGATGACCGGGTTCCTGCGCCGCTCTCCGTGGAAAGGGAAGATCTCCCAGGTTGTTTTTCACCTGCTAAAAGAACAGGACCACTACAGCGAGAAAAAAATCCCCTACCCTACAGCTACGGGTGCTGTTCCGTTTGCCTGTCCATGGTTGAACTCTGTGAACGTCAGTATTTGTTTTGAAGGATTTTTTTTTGTGAACAAGAAACCACTGAAATTGTCAGAAACTGGTTTGAATAGCATATATCTTTAATATATTTTGATACTTTAAACATGCAGTAGATTTTGAATAATGTACGGAATATCTGAGCCATGATTCCCTGGATGGGCTGAAGTACCTGCTTTTTTTTTTTTCTTTTTTTTTTTTTTCCTTTTTTTTTCCTTAATGATTTTCAGGCAGATTTGACCCAGTGGAGCTTCTGTCAGTCATGAGATCTCGGAAGGATGGCAGATCTTTCCAGCTGAAAAAATCCTGGCAAACTACAAGCTGTCCACATAAAGCAAAGCAACTTTTTGGAAGGGGGATGGAGTGCTAACTCTGTGCCACTTTTGCAAGCAATTTTGTTCAGCCTGTCATTTTATTTAGCCTTAACAAAACTCCTTGTAATTATAGACATTTTTATTCAAAATAAGATCTTACTATTATACAGGTTTCTCTCTTTTTTGACTATATACAGAAGTGCAAAAAGTCAACCTTCGCTCTCGACGTCCCAACTGCAGCATAATCAACCCTCAAGAGTTTGCACACACACACTAAAATTCTTGTTACGTAAACTTTGAGTATTTGGATTATCAACAAAAAGTCCCTTGATCTATTGATTATGCAGCTTATTTATAACAAGGCCTGATATTCAGGGATTTCAAAAAATATTTAAACAATATTTTAACATTTGAAATGGATACAGTAGAAAATAAATTTTATTCTAATATCTAGGAACTAGATTTTTTTTTCTCATAATAACTAATTACAAACAAAATAAATCATCAAAATATTACTCAATTGTCTGCCAGGATTGTTGCCATAGCAACAACTTAACTTCTTACTTAGCAATGATTATATAATTATAAGATATCCATATAAAAGATCTTTGTTCTTTTAATGAAAACTAGACAAGAACTAACAATGACTGACATTCTTACATTGTCATATTAGATCAGTAAAATAGAAATCATTTAGTTAACAATAATACGAATACTCATAAGACACTACATGTAGATTCCAAACTGAGTATGTTATGAAGAAAACTACTATTTTTTTTTGTTTTTGTATTTTGAAAAAGTCATCAGTAAACTCTAATAAAACAAAATTCTATGAACTGAAATGGTATCAACTGGTAATAGAAAATGAAAACGAGCTAATAAATGTAAGAAATAAAAACTACACTTTTAACAAGAAAAAAAATAAGTAAATTCTCTATGGTAAGTCACTACAATAACATGTGAAGTCACCTATACTTTCTTAACACGATTGAAATTACATTGGTATGGGTTTTAACCCGTAATGTAATAATCTAAGGCTTTAATAGATGTACAGTACAATCAGGAAAATCAACACATCATTCTTATCTATAAAGCATCTCTCTCAAGCATAAAAACTCGCAGTAAACTCGGAGTATGGCGAGTTCTAGAACCAAACCCGCGCCTCTCCCTCCCTGCCCGCCCGGGGCCTGGCCCCAGGCAGCCCCTGGCTGAACAGAGCAAAAATATCCTTTACTGGCTGCAACATCCAAACCACAAAAAGGAATTCCTTTGGATGAATCCATTCTTAAAACTTGAATGCACATCTATTTGTTTGTTTTTATTTTGTAAAGGCTTTCTAAGGCTATAAGCAGTTAATCTGAACAAAAAAAAATCACATATAAAACTCACCCGAGTATTAACCCACCCAATTTCTACACTAATTAACGTCTCATTTGTCCTATTTTGGTTTGTCATGCATCTGCTGTCAGTGCTTCTGCGTCTTTGTTTAGAGTCACCGTGGACACGGGACTTGATGAATTAAAGTGAAACCCATCTCTGCAAAACATTTATAGTCCTTGTGACTGGCGACAGAGGCTATAAATAGAGCAAAAGAAGTTCCTCAAACATTTGTTACTGTGTCTCAGAAATGGCTTTTCCCTTTCGCAGCTCACCTTGTACAGTAAATATGCATAAATATGACAGACAACGCCTTGGCAGAGTTTCTAGATAATATTGTCCATAATTATGCACGGCTGGAGCATCTCTGGTGCTGCCCACTGGCTGTGAGCAGCCCCATGCCATTTCTGAGACAGCTTTGGTTTGAAACACAACGGTGCCCTTTGACTGATCAGTTCTCATCAAGTCAGTGAAAACGTGGTTCTGAAAGTAACACTGCAGAAATAATACTCTGATGGATGTACAGTCTATGGCACTTCATGAGAATCCTTAACAACGTGGTACTTAAAGCCATTGATGTGCTTTAAAATATACACAGTTGTGGTTTTGCTTGGCACATTCATCTCTGTCAGATTCCTCTCTTCTCATTTCTTACAATCTATTACATTAAAAATATTACTCTTAAACAAAAATTACTGTGCATGCACGCTCTCGTCTATAATGGCAATTTTAAATACAAGGTGCACCTTTGTTATTTGTAAACCTTGAAAGAAATAAACTTACTTTAAAAAATTATATCTTGGTCTACAGACGTACCAATACATAATAGGTTTCTGTTCCAGCATCGTCGGCCTTTCCGGGTGCTGCCCCGGTTCTGGGGAGCCGGGAAAGGCGGACGATGCTGCAGGCTTAGACAACAAGATCACCTCAGCACAAATATCAATTCAATGTACAAAGTAGATAGGCAACAGTGTGCAGTGGAGTCCCACGGTCTCGCTTCGTCTCGTTAACATGCAATGTGTGATGTCACTGCTGAGGGGTTCCCAGTGCTGCTGGACAGTATTTACATACACTATGGCTAATGGGCTCGGCCTCTTCCCTCCCAAATCCGGCCTCTTCGCCTCCGATACCATCTGGGAAGGGAAGAGCACAGGGTGGGCTCGCTGCCAGACCACAACAGCACAGCTGTACATGGCACAGGGGGCTGTGTCCCTGCAGAACCCTCCAGCAGCAGAAGCCATTACTTCCCACCCATCCCATCCCACCTGAGGTATTCCATCCATCCATCCATCCATCCATCCATCCATCCATCCCATCTCATCCCATCCCACCTGAGGCACTCCAGCCATCCCATCCCACCTGAGGTATTCCTTCCATCCATCCATCCATCCATCCATCCATCCATCCATCCATCCATCCATCCATCCACCCATCCCATCCCATCCCATCCCATCCCATCCCATCCCATCCCATCCCATCCCATCCCACCTGAGGCATTCCATCCGTCCCATCCCACCCTCGGCAACCCGCCCTCCCTGCATCTCTCCAGCAGTTTAACAACGTTTATGCTCAGCTGAAAGGAGCAGCTGTGATTACAAACCCACTGTGGCCAAAGGGTCAATCCTCACCCTCAGAAATAATTCCATTATGGCCAAGGGATTCAATAAAAACACGGCAGGAATGGAGCACAGGGGAGAGGAAGGTAACACAAAGGAGGAGCCATCCTAGGATTGGGATGGGGTGGAATCTCACAACAACAGGAGAATTATGAGTTTCCAAACCCAGGAAATGCTGGGGCTCCAAATTTTGAGATTTAAAAACCATTCTTTCTGAAGAGAACCTGATGGAATTCGCTTTCCCCCAAGTCTGCCCCTCAGCTCAGGTCAGTGCTGAACCCACCACAGAGAGAACACAAACCTCTGTGAACCCTGATTTTGCTGGGTGGGCATGCACAAACCAAACCTCTGTGAACCCTGATTTTGCTGGGTGGGCATGCACAAACTAAACCTCTGTGAACCCTGATTTTGCTGGGTGGGCATGCACAAACTAAACCTCTGTGAACCCTGATTTTGCTGGGTGGGCATGCACAAACTAAACCTCTGTGAACCCTGATTTTGCTGGGTGGGCATGCACAAACCAAACCTCTGTGAACCCTGATTTTGCTGGGTGGGCACGCACAAACTAAACCTCTGTGAACCCTGATTTTGCTGGGTGGGCATGCACAAACCAAACCTCTGTGAACCCTGATTTTGCTGGGTAGGCATGCACAAACTAACCCATGATGTGACCACCTCTGTGAATCCTGATTTTGCTGGGTAGGCATGCACAAACCAAACCTCTGTGAACCCTGATTTTGCTGGGTGGGCATGCACAAACTAAACCTCTGTGAACCCTGATTTTGCTGGGTGGGCATGCACAAACTAAACCTCTGTGAACCCTGATTTTGCTGGGTGGGCATGCACAAACCAACCCATGATGTGGCCATTGGTACCTGTGGGAGCCCCCCTCAGAGAGGAATGGCCCCTCAGGGGAGTCAGACCCTCTGCCCCCAGGACTTACTGGTTTTCTTAGAGAATAAAAACATTCTGTCCCTTACAGCAACAAATTACACACATAAGAAAAAATACAGCAACAACACATTGGGAACTTACTGTTTGATGACCAAATGTCTACATCTGTGTAACATACTTGTGGCTAGTCAGATGTTCGGCAGATATTATGGGTATCTACAGGTAAGAAATGTAAACAATGAGTGACACGTGCAAGGAGCCCACCCAGAGACACAGCATTGCTACAGAACATCAGTTTGGGAAAGGGAGGATCGGCTGTGAGTTGGATTTTATATTGTAACTCTAAGTTAAAGTCAACTGAAGTGCTACAATAGCAACTTACAACTGGAAAACACTGGGGTCAGTACTACTGGACAAATATAAATAAGTATTATTGGTTGTTCAGGAAATAGGAGAAGTTAACATCTACAAGTCATGCAGTGCAGTAATTGAAAATAGCCCTTTTTGTTGGCCTACACAAAATTCTGTGCTTGCAGTGTCTCAGATGATGGATTCTACAGTGGCCTTGTTCCAGTGTGAATTTGTGAAGTGTTCCCTGCTGTCACTGTCCTGGATTTTGAATGCCAAACCTACGATGCCCTGAGCTCTGGTGAAAATCCCTGGCTGAGAAGAGCTCTGCCTTCCCACAGCAGCTGTGGGCCAGCAAGCAAAGCCTCCCCAGGCAGGAACAACTCCCAAAATGTTCGGCTGCACAGACAGGCCTGAGCACCCCTCAAGTGCCCACCAGCTCAGTTTCCCATTTAAAAAGGCAGAACTGCACTGGAGCCAGCTGCCAGCAGTGCCACTGACAGATGACACTGCCCCGGCCGTGGGGCAGCTGATGTGCCCAGGCACAGGGAACCGTGCTGGGCCTAGGACACATCATGGATCTGCACAATCCCAAAGGGCTGTGGCACTTGGAAAGATCCTTTTACCTGCTGGGCACCACGGCTGGCCTGTGAATGTGCCCAGTAAAGAGAACAGGGGGTTTCTGCTCAGCTAACTCATTGGCAGGTGCTGCTGTTGTTTCTCCACCCGTGTGCCCTCTCCTCCCCTGGCAGCTCACACATCACAGCATTGCCAACTCCACAGAAACGGGCTCGGAGCAGAATGAAGCTTCTCATACCATGTTTTCCTGCTGCTGCAGGACAGGCTGTGGCACCCGGCTGGAGCAGCATCAGGGGCAGTGCTGGCGAGCAGACCAAGGACCTTCAAGGCCAGCCCGGGCAGGTGCAGGGCCAGTTCAGCCTTTGGCATGCAGGCACACGGCATCGGGTGGCACTGAACACCTTCAGCAGGCTCACAGGGCATATACATATATGGAGATATATGTATATGTGAGTTTGGCTGCACAACTGCACTAAGTGTGTTATGAGGCTCTGGGGAGCAAAGGCATGAAATGACCAGATTCTACAGCAGCAGTTCTCCCTGTCATCTGCCTGGGAAGTGCACGGTTACTAGCAGAGAGATGATTTGAAAATAATGACTTTTCCTGTGGCTTGTCTCGTTCTCACAGCCCTCAGGACACGCACAGGACACAGAGAATCACTGAAAGGAACTGTCTGGTGCAATAACTGCAGCATTAAGAGACTTTGGCCATACAGGAGGTTGCTGAGGTGGCACATATGCAGAGGTAGCCCCACCTATGAACTAGCTTTTCAAACATAAATTCTTAGGCCAAGTTTAAAGCTCTGAGCGAGCTGTTCATTCAGCAAACATTTCTCAAGAGAAGAAGGTGCTAGCTGCTGAGCAGACTAACCTGGGTTGTTTTTGGAATTCTACAATATCCAGGTCCCTTTGGAGGCTCAGGATGTGCACGCCCAGGTGTCACAGCAGTGATGCCATTTGGGAATTGTATTTTTGAGAGATGAGGAAGCAGACAGGTTAACGAGGGACGTACAGCTGGGGCAGCACAAAATGGTAGTGCTCAACAGGTAAAGGTGCAAAGGCTCGTAGCCAAAGGCCCTGGGGCTCACCCTGCAGCTCTGGGTGTCCTGAGGAGTCACCTGTCCTGAGCCAGGAGCCGAGTGCATCAGGGAAGCCTGCCTGAACACTGACATTTACCTGCACTGCTCGTCCCACACACAGGGCACACCTGCACAACGCTGAGGAGAACCTGGAGCTCCCTTTCCTAAGGGGCACCCCTGTGATCCCACTGAGCTGGAAGCAAGACCTGCATGTCAGACCAGAACTCACAGCTCCATGGCAGGGACAAATAACTGCCCAGTAAACCTCAAAAAATAATTTGCTTTTAGAAGAGGAACAGGAGGCTCTTTAAAACGATTTTATTGTTGCACTTTCAGCCAGGTGTTGTACAGAAATCTGCCCTTCTGACAGTGTCCTGTGCTCAGGTGCAGCTCCAGCCACTCCTCTGGCCCTGGGACTCATCTTTAGAGCATTGGTTCTGGGTTTTCTGGGAGGACTTCTAATCCCTTACGTGGCAAAGCATTACTCTCATTTTCCTGAAATACATCCAAACACGGCAATGACTGGGGTGGCTACTGAGAAATAAACCCAGACTCTAATGGGCATTTTCTTAACTGAGCTCTGTTTAAAGCAGTGGGCCATTCCAAAGAGAATCACTAGGCTGGAACAAAGGTTTCAAGGAAGTTTCTGTGTGGCCCATGCTCACAGGGTTTTGTTTTACACTTGGAAGAGGAGAGTCAGAACATGTTTGGAGTGCTAAACTCAGACTGTAAGAACCTGCAGCCCCTCTGCACAAAGGCTCCCCTGGCTTTCCCTGAGTTCTGCACTGAAAGGAGCTGTTGGCTCCACAGAAACAGAAATCAATCACGGGTTTGTGTATTATCCCTTGCTCTTTGCATCCCTGAAAGCAGAAATAAGCAGCATGGCCCATAAATGTCAAGACTCAGTCAGAAACTCTACTGTCAATTATTTTTAGCATCAGAAATGGAACTGCAGCACCTTTGGAGCACGGCTAAGGGCTGATTAAGCCGTGCTGCAGCCCTCTGAGAGAATGTGTAGGCCAACAAGAGGTCAGATCCAAACCCCCATGCTCATTAAAGCACCGATTCCGAGTTGTCTGTAAGGAACAAAGCTGTAAATTAGCAAACCTGGTTGGCTGTGGCTGTTGCAGCGAAGGGAACACTTGTGGCAGATGTTGTTGCTGCAGACACAGTGGCTGGCGTAGCACCGTGCACCATGGGAACTTTCGGAAGGAAAATCAAATAAGCAAACACACAGAAGAGTGGAGCAGTATGGGACCAGAGCGACACGTGGGAGGGTCATTGAGCATGGTTCACCACAGCGAGAAGCCCCAGACATCATTGCCAGCGCGTGACATGCAACCACAGTGCAAAGCAGGACAACATTCCGGGAGGGAGGGGAGCCAGGTGGGAGAGAAAAAAAAAGGGGAAAATGCTTGTTACCATCAAATCAAGAAAATCGACACAAACAAGCTTTAACCGTTTCAATACGAAAAACAACAGGAGAGTTTTTTCAATGCCCTTACATTTACAAATTTTTTTTTGTCTTTTAAAAGTTCAACCCAAATATTTACTGCTAGCGGAAATTAATCTTGTAGAAGGACAGAATGCAGCTACATGGTTATGGTAAGATACAGTCTTTAGTTAACACAAGATAGTTTCTAAACACTGGAACTCATAGTCCAGTCAAAATCCACCAAGGAACGATGTGCAATTGAAAACTGCTGTACAAAATTAACATCTACGTGTCCGTGTCAATTAAATAAAACAATCACATTTAATTGACAGGTGTTAGTGCAGGAGGCTCGGGGAGATGGACTGGCACGAGGGCTGTACGTTAAATCTAGCAGTGGATTTTGAGGGTCTGTGAGCTGCACCACAGGTTTAAGATAATCAAGAAACAAAGCTGGCACCTACCAACACTTGTAGCGGGTGTCATGCACAATATTGAGCCTGCTCATCATGCATTGCAACAGGAAGGTGGATTTGGAAAGGGAAAAGAATTAAAACAACCCATCACACGTGTAATTAGAAATTTCATTTGAACAAAGAAGAAAAATTGTTATTATGGGCACAGTGGCATGTAACTGTCAGCACAATCAAACCATACAATAGCACAGTGATCCGTTAGAACGAGGCCTCAGGGACAGGGATGGAGCTGTGCTGGGACCAGGCTGGCCCCGGAGCACGGCCAGGAAAACCTCCCTCAGCTCTAACTCACAGCTCCTGGAACCTTTCTTGTCATGATCTTCTTTCCCTGCTACTCTCAGATCAAAAGTGATGCCTCAAACTCACCCTGCCTGGTGCCTGTGGTCCCCAGAGCGAGGCCAGCAGGACTTGTCCAGGCAGATGGACAGTGGGAAGTGATAGAGCCTCTCCTCTCCTCTCCTCTCCTCTCCTCTCCTCTCCTCTCCTCTCCTCTCCTCTCCTCTCCTCTCCTCTCCTCTCCTCTCCTCTCCTCTCCTCTCCTCTCCTCTCCTCTCCTCTCCTCTCCTCTCCTCTCCTCTCCTCTCCTCTCCTCTCCTCTCCTCTCCTCTCCTCTCCTCTCCTCTCCTCTCCTCTCCTCTCCTCTCCTCTCCTCTCCTCTCCTCTCCTCTCCTCTCCTCTCCTCTCCTCTCCTCTCCTCTCCTCTCCTCTCCTCTCCTCTCCTCTCCTCTCCTCTCCTCTCCCAGTGATCCTGACCTTCCCTGCCCCACACATGGCTCAGAGCAGTGGCTGAGTGGTCCCTGTGCCCTGTGCAGCTCATGGTGACACCTCTCAGCACCTCTCCAGCCTCTTGTTCCACACTGTAGGATGAATTTTAAGCTGCTGGTGCCTGGGCTCACAGCCCCAACTCCCCTCAGACCACACAACAACAAAGCACCTGCAGAGTTCTGCCCTGCAACCAGAGCCAGGAGCAGGAAGGTGTTTTTAGGATCATTCTGGCATCATTTTTAGGTATCACCAAGTCAGTAATTCTCTTTACATTACACACCAAAATGCCTTCCACCAGACTGATCTCACAATCTTCTGTTTCTGTTTCCAAGATGCCAAACATATACTGATCTTCCAGAGTATCCATTTTTAATAAATTATTTACTTTTTAATTTAACAAATAACACTTATTAACACTGTTAATGATGACTGACACAGCAGAAACTGAAATGAACTCTGAAATCTGGGAATGAGACTGCAGGTGAAATGGAAATGTATCCTAGCAGACTGCCAGAGGCAGCCAGGAAATGCTGTACTGGGGACAGGAAATGGCTCCAGCTGCTGTGCCAGGAGCTGGAGGGGATGCACAGCCCCAGGAGCATTAACTGTGCAGGGAAGAAGTCATTAATTACTGCTGGGGCCAGGGTTACTCTGTCACTGCTGTGTCTGTAAGGCAACAAAGGCAAGGGCATCATCGTGTTCCCTAATTACTCCTGTGTGCCATGGAGGAGACTGAGAACACTCACAAAGATAAAGGTAAAGGAAGGGTGCCCCTCCTGACCTCCCCAGGCACAAATCATGGCTGAGGCCAGCGGGATCACTTGCCAGATTAAAAACTGGAGCAGAATTTGGCTAAAAAGTACAAACAGTAAGCAAAACTGCTTTCTTGGTCCCTGTCCCGGGCTCTCAGTGGTGTTACTGGGGTTCCAGGGAGGAAGCTCTGAGCTGTGGCCCTGCAGAAGTGCCCTGCTCACACGGCTGAGCAGCCTCCATCACCCCATGCACAAGTGTGGCCACACGTGAGCTGGGTATTCACAACTACTCCGAAATATCCCTGCAAAGCTTTGCAGTTAAAAGCTCCAAATTTCAGCCTGAACGATCATCATTAACATTATGACCAGTGCAAACAGTTTTTGAAAGGGAATTTAGGCAAATGAACATAAGGCAGAAAGCAGAACACTTGCTGGGGTGGCATAATGCCCAAACACAGATATTATGCTATATGACCCTCTGATCAGTAATAAAAATAATTTTTGCTATGATCTTAATATTCAGCTTGACTTCAGAAGCTTTGACTGACTAATAAGAACACATGAATAATGAATGTGCACTTTCAATGTTCCCTGGCTGTTTGGCACAAGGCAGAATTTTAATTTGAGGATGTTCTGACGTAACTGACCATAACTCCACAACCAGATTATTTCTGCAGAACAATAAAGCTATTTTATAAATATTCTAGGTTTACTCTTGTTTTTATTTTTTTCTCTTTTCTCCCTTGTATTATTCCCCTCAGTCTATTTTTTCTGCCCAATCTATTAAAGCCTAATTAAAAACAACACTCCAGACAGCACAAGCACTGCCGTGGAGGTGAGCAGTGCTGTGTGACCTTTCCCTCCCCAATGTTTTGGGGGAGAGCAGTGGGTTTGCACAGGCCCAGCAGCCCCAGGGAGGAAAGTGCTTCAGGAAAGCCTCTGGGCACTGAGTCCCTGCCAGGAACAAGGGAGTCTGGTGCTGAAACTGGAGTAATTAATAAATACACAATGGGTTAACACAATGCAGAGGCAGCTGCAGCCTTTCCTCACTGGTTCTGCTGCAATCCTGCCCTGTGCAGCTGCACCACAACATCAACTCCTGGGAGCATCCTGCCAGCCTGAGCCCTTCCTCTGCAGGATCCTGATTCTCAGGGACACTCTGGTCACCTGGGGACACAGCTGGGGCAGAACAGCTGCACTTGCACTGTGAGGGCACAGGGGGCTGAGGCACAGGATGGGCACAGGCAGGGGGCACCCGGCTGCCCACAGTGGCTGCAGGACACGGAGCAGGTAAAGGTCTGAGCACCTGGAGCTCTGCACATTCACAGCTCAGGGAGGGTCACCCACGCCTGCAGAGGTGCCCTGAGCTGGCAGCACCAGGGACCAAACCTGGGTGAGCACCACCCAGGCATGCACAGCCTCCCCACTCAGCAGAGTAACTCCCCAAATGTTCCTGCTCCTTTCTTACAACATCCCTGAACTCCCCTCTCAGCCTGGGGACAGCTTCCAGCAGCCAAGGGTTTAGGGACAGCTAAGAGGGGAGCTGTGCACAGAGGGAGCTTCAGCTCAGAGAGGTGATACTGATGTCTGAACAACATTTAATTACTTGAGGTGTGCTGGAGTGCAGTGTCCACTCCCAGGCATGGATGTTCCCTGGATTGGCACACAGCCAGCCAGAACAATGCCTCACAATTCAGAAGAGGTATCTGAGGATTTCTGGAATAGCAGTGAGTATCAATATAACATTAATATAACACGAGGAGTCAAGTGCCCTGCAGAGAGGAGGTCCTGCCCAGACTGGGCACTCCCACCCTGTGTGGGTTCTGCAGCTGTCCTGCCCTCCAGCCCTCCTGCACACTGTGCCTGCAGCAACCAGGAACACAAATGAGCACTTACACCGTGGCTGTCTGAACCTGAAAATGCCATTTTAACTGAGATCCAAGCTGCCTTGGCCCTGCTCCATGGAGCTGGGGGCACCCACGCTCTGTGCTCCTCGTGGCCTCGTAGGGACAGATGGAGAAACTGCTTCCAGGTGACTGTGCCAAACAGGAACTGATCCCAGTTCATTTCAAGTGGGAAAAACTAAAAAGGGCAAGGTGCCAAAGACATTTTTCAAACTTTTTGGAAAGTACTGGATTACTGGAAAGCTCAAACTGCCGCTATCGGAAAAGTATAAAGAAAGAATTATAACAGCTCAGGCTAAAAACTCCCTTACTTTTCTTGTGTAACATATACTAAACCTCAGTGGTCAGGAAAGGTCTAGTGCAGCTCAAGAACCACTGCCAAGCTCCTGGAGGTTTCAGTGTGGATCTTCTGGAGGAGGAGCTGAGGTAAGGTGTGTCAAGAGACTGGAAAGACCCCAGTCTATGCTGAGGTGCAAACGGGGTCTGGCACACACAGACCACAACCCCAGCTCATGAGTTCAAAGGGGAAATACAAAGGCAGCTCCAGCATTTCCAGAAACCATCCAGCCCCTCGCTGCTTTCGTGGAAGCCAGAAAATTGCAGTTTACAGACTCCACTGGTTATGCTGTGCCAAAAGAGATCTGTGAATTGTTAACACGCACAGGAAGGATTCTGAGCCTGTCTGGATGGGGCTCTGAGCAACCTGGTCTATTGGAAGGTGTTCCCCCATGGCAGAGGGTTTGCAATGAGATGGTCTTTAAGGTTCCTCCCAACCCAAATCACTCTGTGGTTCCATGAGTCTATGACTGTATTTGCATTTTTCTATGGATTTTAATATGTGGGCTAGGGATCTGACCTGCAACTTACTCAATCCATCTTGCTACTGACTCCAGCAAGCTTTGCAACATTTACTGATACATGTCAGCAGCTGCAATGCATTTCTGCATTATTAATATGCACTGGATCAAGAAACTGATTTTTGTGCCATTTAAAGTACTCATGTTGGTTGTATGCCAGACCAAGACAGAATAGTAAAGGGCATTACACTGATCTCCTGGGAACATACTTGCCAAAGATGTTTAGGTTAAAATCATTTAAATTTTTGGGTAAAGACTGATTGGCTGTATCTCTTTCCCTTCCCAGTCTGCGTTATGAAGGGCTGTCCTCACAGACTTTTTCCCATTTTTGAGTACAGATCTATCAGCTGGGCTCTGCACACCTCCTGGAATGCTGGTGCTGCTTTAGTATGGGTTCAGGTGTAACAAACTGCCTCAGATGTGTAACTAAGGGCAGAAGCTCCGGGACATACTAGAGATCATTTCTCAGCAGTGCCATCAGCAGAACCAAAGCACTTCGTGTCCCATCACTAGTCCTGTGAAGGGATTTCTGCTTGGTACATAGTGCAGGAATCAACTCTTCAATTACACCAGGACAAGTGTAGAGCTCTTGGCTGAGAACAGGCACTTGGCTTTACTCAGTCCAAACCAGCCCTAAGACATCAGTGGTTGAGGACAAAACTATGACTCTTGTGTAGGTTTGTGATTCTCCCCTGTGAGACTGCCTGTGCTGCCTGGGATCACTGCACCTCATTAAAACCTCATTAAAAACCCCTTTGTGTGTGTGACTCAGAGCCACCACTGCCAAGGCCAAGGGGTTTTACAGGGAACAAGCACAACAGCTGAGGGACGTGGAAGGAAGACCAGTTAATCCAGGGAAAGAGGAACGAGAGAGGAGATTTCAAGTTCTGATTTGGGGTGACAGAGCATGATGCTGATTTTGTGTTAGACTGGAAAACACCCACCCAGCTTCTGCAAGGAGCAGAGAGAAGCCAGCATTCCCACAGCCAGCCCCTGCCCTGCCCAGGAGCTCAGGGCACTGCTGTGCCATGGCTGGAGGGGCTGCCTGTGCCTGGGGCAGCCTCCAGCACACACCAGCAACCAACAGCTGCCTCCTACTGTGCTTTTCCCTGCAGGCCGCCCTCTCCCTCCCCTGAAAAGGTGCCAGTGAAGCACTTACCTGGTGGGAGAAAGGCTGTATGCTGCTGTAACTGCATGTTGGCAAGAGCTTGCTGGTATTGGAAGATACCAGTGTTAAAGACTGCGGTGGCACCATTGGTTTTTTCAAGCGCAGGCCTCTTTGGTAAGGGGGGAAGTACAGCTTGAGGAATTCCCTGAATGGTGGAGGGGTATAAAAATAAAGTCCAGTAACAAAAAGAAAAAAAAAAAAAAGGGAGGGGCAGGTGGGGTGTGGAGAAGGATGGGAGGGAGGGGAGAAGGGAGGAGAAAAGGAGAGAGAAAAAGGAAAAAAAGAAAAATCAGTAGGAGGCAAAATAACCAGGCAGCACCATGTTTCTCCATGAGCAAGCAAGCGGCATAGCAGACTGAACTACCAAATAAAAGGCGAGGGAACAGCTTTCCAGGGAGCACTGTTTGCCTACCACTAGAGCGGCACAGGGAGCGGCGGGACAGCCGCTCCGGGCACCGGCATCACTACCACACACGGGAAAGCTTCGGGCTGGGCCGGGAGCCAGGCTCTGGGGCAAGCAGCACTGCCAGCTCCGCGAGGATCACACGTAGAAGCCATGTTAATAGCCACCGTCCGGAGCGGATGGCCGGGCCGCGGTGACACCCCAGTCCCCCAGCGCTGCCCGGGCATGCAGAGCGCGCCATGCCGGCCCCGGCCGCCTCCGCGCCGCCAAGCCATGCCAACGCCCCTGCGCCGGCACCCGGGGGGACACGGGGGACAGGGGAGGGCACGGGAAGGGGCCGGCGGGGTGCGGGGGCGGCTGCGGGGAGGGCGCCCAGCCTGGCCCGGCCGCCCCACGCGCCCTTTGCCGGGGACACGGGGAGGGAAACCGGGATGTTCCGTTTCTACACGTTAACCCCAAACTCGACTCTAAGATACAGCTACATGCCAAGCTAAAAGGTGAAAGGTCATAGTACCAGGTCAAAGGTTGCCTCGAGGGGTCGCTTCAGTGATTTGACAGCCGACTGAGTCTTAATTAGCAGGCAGCGAGCACATGATGGCAATGGCCAGTGGGGTCAAGCGCATTAACATAAACAGCAAGCAGAGGTGCGTCATGGGGGCAGCAGTGCATTTGGGGAGGTGAGAAAAAACAAATAAAAACAAATCACCGGATGCCGTGTACAACGGTAACAAGACTAGGCATGCACGGGCCCGCCGGGCGGGGCACGGGGCAGCACGGGGTGCCCAGGCCGCCCCGCCCTGGCCCCCAGCAGCGGCCACGCCGGCGGGGCGTGGGGCTCAGGGCACGCAGAACCGGCCCCCGCCCGGGCCGGACCCTGCCGGACCCCCCGGCCCTGCCGCCCCCACTGTGCTCCGCTTCCCACACCCACGGGCTCAGCACAGCGGGACCCTCTGCCACCACAGCCCCCCAGTGCTGCCCTCGCCTCGCCACCAAACCAGCTCCTCAGTGGGCCCACATGTGGCTGCCACAGCCACGGGCCTGCACCAGCACCTGGGACAGCCACCGCCAGCCCTCAGGGACACGGGGTGGGGACAGCAGTAACACGGTCAGATCCACTTCAAACTACACCTCTACAAACACGGACTTAGAGAAACTAAACAGGGATTGATCTAGCTGTGCAGCTGGACAGATACACATCTGCCCACACAGACATACAGAGACACAAGCAGTGTACAGACACACACACGTAGGCACGCACAGGTACACACAGGTACTCCGGACACCAGCAGGCAAAATTACTCCAACACCTCAATGGTCTGGAACTACTTCAGAGCAGACCTGGATCCACATGCTGAGAAAGCTCACTGCACTGTGTAGTGACCCCGAGCACACACACCCTCCTCAGCAGGCACAAACACACATCCACCATTGCCTCTCCTCAGCGTACACCTACGTCCAGAAGTGCTCCCACACTCACCATGGCAGCTGCAGTCGCTGCTGCTTGGGCAGCTGCAGCTTGGTTAACCTGGTACTGGGCAGCCTTGATCTTGGCTTGCAGGTGTGCGGGAGGGTGGAAATATTTGCACTTTTCCCGGGAGCACCTCCCTTTGATGTAATCCATGCAGACGGTGACCGTGTTGTCGTTGGTGTCGATCATGGCGCTGTCGGCGGGGTGAGCGAACCGGCAGTCGTTCTCTCCCCTGTTGCAGTTCCCACGCTGGTACTCCCGACACACCTGTGACACCAGGAAAAGAAAGACACTTAGGTTTGGTGAGGGGTGTTGCAGGCACGGCTCGGAGCAGAGACAAGCTTGCTGAAAGCCTGTGAGAGCCCCATGAGGAAGGGGGCCTGGCCCAGGGACTGGGCACTGCAGTGGGATGGAGGGACCTGGCAGCAGACACTGGCTGCTCCAGAGCCACTTCTGATGTCAAGGAGCAGGAACCCCACGGTGATCAGAGCCCAGCACACAGCAGGTGTCATTCTGGCTGCCACCTGGCTGCCCGTGGGGCTGTTTCTGTCTCCTGAAATGTGCCATGGCTGCTCTTGGGTACCACCCAAGCACCCCAAGGTGCTCGGCCATGCCCTGCTGTGCCCTGGCTGTGTGACCTGTGCTCCATGTGCTCATAAAGGTGAGTGGACGGTGTGTGGCCAACCCCAGGGAGCCCCACCAGGCAGGCATTCCGTGTCCATGTGCCCCCACGATCCAGGTGCCTGCCAGGAGACAGCAACCCGGAGCCCAGGGTGGTGGCACAGCCCCTGTGGCAGCCACGGGAGGTGGGGAACAGCAGTGGCACAGCCCCTGTCCTGCCCACTGTCACTCTGAGCAGCCACGGGAGGTGGGGAACAGCAGTGGCACAGCCCCTGTGCTGCCCACTGTCACTCTGAGCAGCCACGGGAGGTGGGGAACAGCAGTGGCACAGCCCCTGTGCTGCCCACTGTCACTCTGAGCAGCCACGGGACCTGGGGAACAGCAGTGGCACAGCCCCTGTGCTGCCCACTGTCACTCTGAGCAGCCACGGGAGCTGGGGAACAGCAGTGGCACAGCCCCTATGCTGCCCACTGTCACTCTGAGCAGCCACGGGTGCTGGGGAACAGCCGTGGCCACAGCCAGAGCAGCCCTCACTGTCACTCTGAGCAGCCACGGGAGCTGGGGAACAGCAGTGGCCACAGCCCCTGTGCTGCCCACTGTCACTCTGAGCAGCCACGGGAGGTGAGGAACAGCAGTGGCACAGCCCTTGCAGCCCTCGCTGTCGCTGTCACACGCCAGCACCAGATGGAGCTGCAGGGCTCAGACACTGCAGCTGCCTGGGTGACAGCCCCTGCAGTGTCCCCGAGGGCTCCAGCTGGCCCCGAGCCCACACACACCCCCGGGCCTGGCCACCCCAGCACTGCAGACACGACTGTGCCACCAGTGTGACAAACACCGGCCCTCCTCCACACGTGCAAACCCTGTGTGTGACAGACTGATGTGGGCTCCTGTCACGTCAGTTCTCACCAGACTGCCAACAGAACACACTTAGCATTCCGGATTTCCAAAGGCCATAGGAAACAAAGGCACAAAAGCAACCGCGGCTGCATAAAAATAAAACCCTTTAGTGGATGGAATTTCCTGCTCAAGGTGGGTGCCTGTGAGCTTGGATCATCAGTATTTCCTCAGGGACCTTGGCTCTGATCCCTGCAATAACCCAGATTTGGTGGTGGTTTGGTTTCCCTTCACACCAGCCCTGTGGCTGCTGTTTAACCCTTGTGCCACTGGCAGTGCCACCTGCCCATCCTCTGTGGTCATGAACTGATCCCCCTGCAGGACCAGGACCAGGCTGGGTGTGGAAACATTTGTCCAGGGTCGTTCCTGCATGACCCTGTTGAGAGGCTGTTGTCACATGGTGACAGACTCTGGGGGTGTACTTGCACTGGAGCCACAGGAGCCAGGCCCAGCCCCTCGTGTTCATCCTGTGCCCTCGTGCTCAGGGCTAGCAGAACGGATTCTGCAGCACGCCAGAAACAGCTCAGGCAAATTCCTGGGCTGGAAAATAACCACAGGCCTGCCAGGTAATCCTGCAGCCAGATCCTTCCCTTTCCAGTGCCCTGCGGTGGCACATGCCAGCCAGCACAACAGTCCTGATCACCCAGAGCTGACCAGCTCCAAGAACTTCCAAGTTGGTTCTTTCTGGCAAAACCTGGCATGTAAGAACCAAGCAAGGAACAGCAGCTTGGCTGTGGTCATTCCTGACTTTGGAATACTGCTAATAGAAAATGATTGCATTCCAACAGAAACAGCTGTTTTTGATAAAGTGTTAGGCAATTCCTTTCTCTCTCGCTTCCCTGTCCTTGTTGCATCTTTTCTAGTTCACTGAAGAACCACATTTTGTTCAAGATATTTCCTGCAGGGGACGAGTGTGAGGAAAGCTGTGGAAAAGCCTCAAGCCATGACATTTCCATCCTGAGATGCAGATTCCCTACAGGAGTGGCTGAAAGCAGTGGACACCCAACACCTGCCTGCTGCTGGTATGAAATCCAGATGACAGCAATCCCACTGCTAGCAGCAGTCACAGACCTCACTTTACCACGGCTCACATTAATTCAGCAGACACAGCACTGCCCGACAGTCTGCCTGCATCCCTTAAACCCCAGGTGTGCCTCCTGAGAGCTTTCAGCCTGGGAACAGCCTGGGTCTGTAGGCCAGAACGTGTGCTGATTTAATTCCTGTCGGTGTACATCACTCTTGAAAATAAATATTTAAAGTTCTAAGCAGAACCAATCATGGTCCGAGATTAGATGCTAACATCATTGTGGTTATTTTTCTCCAGGACAGTTCATTCCAAGGGAGAGTGAGTGGAGCCTTATAAAGCTCTGACCATGCCATAACAAATGGCAATGCCACAGCTGCAGCTCCTTGGCAGAGCAGGTGGGCACTGCTGGCCCCTCTGGGAGGTAATAGCCAGATCAGGCAGAATCTCCAAAATCCATTCTGCATTTCTGTAGCCTGTAAAGTACATTCAAATATCTTGGTGTTCATAAAAATGACGTGCTTGCTGAGTGTTTGGATACTAAATTTGGATACTCCAGATCAGATTATGACTGTACTGGAAAGCATTTGCAAATTGTGTTCTCACCTACATGTTTCACTGTTTAAACTGGATTGCAGAAGGTAAAAACAGTATTGTGATCCTGAGAGTGCTACTCTAGCACCTCTCATGCAGAGGAGTTCGGCTCAGCAGTGCATCACTCCTCTGAGGAGCAGAATTAAGAGAATGCAGCTGGCCAAATCCTGCATGCTGAGGTCTCAGCCATCACCAGCTCCCTGTGCACAACAGTCACAGCCTGCAGCCCGCACCAGGGCTGCCCTGCAGGGGCACACAAAGGGGGGTCCCTGCTGCCCTGGGTGCCTGGGGACAATGGGTGCACCCTGCTTATGACCAGGATGCTTTTGAGCCCTCATGTCCCACCCTGACCAGCCCGTGGGCACTGCAGGAAGCACAATCAAACACAGCAGCTGATTTTGGCAGCACAACCCAAAGGGTTCCCACCACAAGCATCCTCCTCTCCATACTCGTTTCCAAATCCATTATGATTTATTTATGAATTTACCTAATTTTGGTTTTAATCCACCTCTGGCAGGTGTCCATCATCAAACAGTCCTCAAGGGAAAAACATCCCTGGGTGATTCCAACCAGCCACCTGTGTGTGCCAGCTCTGAGTTTGGCATGGCAGCCCCCCCTGCAACCTGAGCGTGCCTTGGGGAACGCTGCCATCGGGGAAAACATCTCTAAAAAGGGAAATGATGTGATCCCACAGGAGGGTGACCTGTGGTGATGTGAGCTCTGAGAATAGTGACAGCAGCAGCGGGAAATGCTGGCTGCCAGATGACCCTCCACACTGCTCCCAGCTCACCCCTTCTGAGCAGCACTCGTCAGTCAGGGATGCAGCTAAGGAGAAGGAATTAATTTCCCTTGGAAGGAGAGTTAATCCCTGCTAGTGCAGATGCACAGGCAGAAAGAACAGAGTTACAAATACAGTAGGCTGCATAAAACAGAGATCCCTCCTGCTCCTCCCAGCGTGCTCCTGGAGCTCAGTGACCAGACCTGCTGCCAGAAGGGAGAGCAGCAGCAGCCGTGCAGGAGACAGTGGCCATGTGCCCTCACACCCCGTGTCCAGCACACACCAGGGTGACAGCAGGGCAGCCTGGCTGCTCAGCCTCCCCCATCGCTGCCTTTTAACCACCAGACACAACCAGGGCTGCCAAGCACCTGCTCTGAGTTCTCAGGCTGTGCCCATGGGCTGAGATCTATGTTCTCAGGCTGTGCCCATGGCTGTGCTCTCAGGCTGTGATCCATGTACTCAGGCTGTGCTCTCAGGCTGTACTCCATGTTCTCAGGCTGTGCTCCATGTTCTCAGGCTGTGATCCATGCTCTCAGGCTGTACTCCATGCTCTCAGGCTGTGCTCCACGCTCTCAGGCTGTGATCCATGCTCTCAGGCTGTGCCCACAGGCTGTGTTCCATGCTCTCAGGCTGTGCTCCATGCTCTCAGGCTGTGCTCCATGTTCTCAGGCTGTGCTCCATGTTCTCAGGCTGTGTTCCATGCTCTCAGGCTGTGCTCTCAGGCTGTGCTCCATGCTCTCAGGCTGTGCTCCATGTTCTCAGGCTGTGTTCCATGCTCTCAGGCTGTGCTCTCAGGCTGTGCTCCATGCTCTCAGGCTGTGATCCATGCTCTCAGGCTGTGCTCTCAGGCTGTGCTCCATGTTCTCAGGCTGTGCTCCATGTTCTCAGGCTGTGCTCCATGCTCTCAGGCTGTGCTCCACGCTCTCAGGCTGTGCTCCATGCTCTCAGGCTGTGCCCCATGCTCTCAGGCTGTGCTCACAGGCTGTGCCCCAAGCTCACAGCAGCGGGTGGCACGTCCCTGGCTCCCCGCCCACGCTGCAGCAGCACCGATAAGGTGCCGAAAACACTGACAGGCCTCTGAGATAAGAAAGACTGGGAGCAGGGAGAGCAGCAGCTCCGGAGCACCGACACTTGTCAGGGCTGTAGGGGGCTGATAAGCTGGGTGAGGGAGGCCAGCAGGGGAGTGTGGGCACGTCTGCCCCGAGCCAGGGAGGCCGAGCCCTCTGCACCCCAGCAGCTGCAGCTCTGCAGCTCTGCAGCTCTGCAGCTCTGCCTAGCGTACAGTGGCTGTGCCCCCGGCATGCTAACACCTTCTGGGCACACAAACAGCTTCGTGGCACTCTTGCTGCTGCCATGATTGTTCCTAAATATTCCCATTTCTTTCTGCTCAGAAGCAGCGCGGCAGCCTGAACCTACTGTACAATCACCCAGTCACTCCTCGTTCTTACCCCCACAAAGATACCACAGTACCAGCCCAAGCAAAACCTGCATTGTTTGCCTTCACAAAAGAAGTATTTCGTCTCTAGAAGACATAACAAAGGATAGCACTTGCCAGAGTAAGTTACACCACCCAGCTCCTACCTCCAGCCTGTCTGTCCTCATCAGCTTCTGGGCGGCGGCGGCGGCGGCGGCAGGAACGGGTACGCCAGGGTTCCCTGTCACCAGCATCGGGGCCGTGGGCAGGATCTCAGCAGGGACCAGGCCTGGGGACACGGGCCCCAGGTAGGGGTTGAAGGCGGCTGACGCGTTGGTGGCTAAGCTCGGTGCAACAGAAAACATTGGCTGCAAGTGGAGACAGGGAGAGAGACACTTAACGTTTGTGCTTGCTGTGCTGTCACCAAAACAACTCTCTGGCCATCCCCCTGAGCTGAAGGAGGTGAGTTTCTGCTGCTGGCTGGGAAGGAGCATTGGTTGTGTTTGTGGGTCATGGGGAACACCCGTGCAGGTGTTGCACAGGACACGCATCCCCTCCAGCCTCTGCTGTTCCTCTCCTCCTGCTCCCCTGCATGCCCACAGCACGTGGCAGCTCCTGGAGCAAACTCCTGGTGGATCCACACTCCAGGAATGCCCTAAGGAATGACAGATCCTCTGTGGGGTCACAGAGAGTCCGGGGCTACCAGGGGGACACGGCCACAGCAGGCACAGTGCTGGCTCTTGGGGAAAAGGCATCTGAGAGCCCTGACAAAGCATCAACCACATCGACTTCAGGCACAGGCAAAGCCTTTCTGACCCTGGTGCAGCCAGAGCTGGCTCAGGAACTCCTGGGGTTTCACACAGCCACAATCCTTCTGTTTTACAGAACTCAACAGGCTGGCCATGCAGACACTCAGACACTGCATCAGGGGATGCTTTAGTTAGGCTAAAACATTAAACCCGTGGAAGAAAGGGCACAGGCAAATATGATTTTCTTTCGTTTGTTTGCATGTTTTCAAAAAAGCCTCAAGCACCCTTGTGGGTGTGAAGATAATTGGGTCTAGAGCCCAAACAATGCTGTGAAAACCCAACACGGAGCTGCTACACTGCAGCAAGGATTCAATAACTCTCCTGCCCCCAAAGGCAGTGTAACTGCCAAAGAAAACTCAGCCAGGAGTGTTTGTCTTTTACTATCTAAATAAAGCAGTTACTCAAGGCATTTAGTTTTTTCTTCCCCAACTAATTTTTAGAGGGAAAAACAACTACTGAGTTAACACAACTCTGTTTCATATCAATTTAAGGCAGACAGCAGAGAACAGCACATGTTTCTGTATTCCTGAGGAAATGACTGAATTGTTTGGAAGCAAAAGACATTGGAAATAATGAACAAAAACATGCAGGGATTACTGAAGAAAACAGAATGAGAGTTGTGTAAATGGGTATAATTTCTGTAATTAATGATTCTTCATCCATATGAATGAAAAACAACCTGGCAAATATTACAGGAAATTAAATATTACTCTTAAATACACTATTAATTAACTGCACTTTTCATTACTGGGCTATCAGCTATGTAATAATGAACTTTAAAACAGAACCAGTCTGTTAGTGTGTAACTTAAGAGATGTTGATGTTTGATTTCAGCCCAATACACTCAAACAGACACCTGTGTGTCCGCTGTTCAGCAGATAAGACTGCCCCATTTATTTTCTGCTGTGCTTGTTTTATAGCAATATAAATATCCTGCAGCCTTTTGACCACTGCAGAGCACAGCACGTTATCAGAGCCACCTGGCATTGCCCTGAAGCTCACAGGTACATCGTGGTGTGCTGCACAGGTCTGTGTGGGGACACCCCTGTCCTACAGCCCCACAGGGCACAGAGCCAGCCCAGCTCAGTGCGATGGGCTCACACTGGCTGATGCACAGACAGGGTCAAACTGAGCCTAACTCCCCCCAAACCAAAGCTCAATTCCAGCCAGCAATTCTCTGGGAAAGTTCCCTTGAGTGAAAACACCCAGTGGGCACCTTCTCAAAGCCAGGAGTTTCCTAGAGCACATGATACTGCAAAAGAAACAAAAATCTCATGCAGATGGCTCGCTTTCCAAACTTTGAGAATTAAGTTGCAGAACATAAATTAAATTAATTAATTAAATTAACCCAAGACTACTGAAATTAATTTCAAATATTACCCCAGGCAAGGCAGAATTAAGCCACACCAAGACCCACAGAGGGCCATTTCAGTGGGGTTGATTCCTCTCCCATTCCTGACCCCTGTGGGGTTTCCCTGGTGTGGAGGGCTGTGCTGCCTGCACTGAGGGATGACTGAGGGAGCTGGGATTGTTTAGCCTGGAGAAAAGGAGACTCAGAGGTGACCTTATCACTCTCTACAACCTCCTGAAGGGTGGCTGTAGTCAGCTGGGGTTGGGCTCTTTCTCCAGGCAACAGTGGACAGAACGAGAGGACACAGCCTCAAGCTGCACCAAGGGAAGTGTAGGTTGGATATTAGGGAAAAGTTTTTCACAGAGAGAGTGATAAAGTATTGGAATGGCCTGCCCAGGGAGGTGGTGGAGTCACCACCCCTGGATGTGTTTAAACAAAGCCTGGATGTGGCACTGGGTGCCAGGGTTTAGTTGAGGTGTTGGGGCTGGGCTGGACTCGATGATGAAGGTCTCTTCCAACCTGGAAATTCTGTGATTGTGTGAGGGAAGGCTGGGTGCACGTACCACGGGCTGCAGCGGGGCTCCGGGCATCATGGCATTGGCCAGCTGCATCTGCTGGGCCAGCATGGCCATGTTCTTCTGCTGGATCAGGTTATTGCGGCCATTGATCTCCAGCTGCGTTTTTAAGTGTGGTGGGGGGTGAAGATATTTGCAGTTTTCCCTTGAACATCGGCCCTGAAGGAGAGAATGGGCACAGCAGGATTAGAAGCTGCATCTTTGTTCCTTATGCCACGGGCTAAAGCAAACACAAGCAGACTGCAGACACATTTAGCAGATACCTGGAAAATGAGATCTTACAGGAGTACAGTGTAACAGTCAGAGCCAATTACTGCAAAATGGGGATCATGGAACTACAACATGTGTTGCTGGAATCAGAGGAGCAGTTAACCAGCCTGGCTCTGAAATCCAGATTAAACTCAATGTCCTCATTTCAGTGCTGGGGTTTAGGCTGCTCCACAACTCTCTGGGTGAGATCCAAAGCCTGGCAGTACGTGTTGTACACCCCAACCACTTTATGTACTTCATACACTCAAATGCTTCAGAGCCATAAAAAATCATTCCTGTCATCTAATGCAATGTCCTCTGGCTCCCAGGAAACAAGGAGCCTCTCTGCTTCCCCACTGAGACCAGCATTTCTATCCACCTAGGAGATGGTCTTTAAGGAAAGCTATTTACTCACAGTTAAAGACTACCAGAATATTTAGCCCCAGGTAAATTGTGCTTGTGCTTAGCTATCACCAGCTGCTATCAAACCACTTACATCCTTGTTTGCATGTAGCTCTGGAGCCCAGAGCACCTTTAACCTTCAATCTTTTGTAATTTACAGATCTTAGCGAATTTCCCAAAAGAAATGCAGATTTGTGTGTCTGGGAGCAGCATTTCTTGTTTCGCTTTTATTCCATGGACCTTTACAAATGGTCCACAGAGCGCCCAGGAGCTGGAAACCACAGCCACAGATCTCACCAGAACTCAGCAGCATTCATGCCTTGACCCTGCAGCCAGCAGCTCCTGGACACCCTGTCACTGGATCCTGCTAGCTGCAGTCAACAGAGTTCACAGCAGATTTTCATCTCTCTCAACCTTTTCTGAACTCTCTTCCAATCATTACAAAAGGAATATTATGAGTGAGTAAACTCAGAGGTGGCAGTGGATGCTGCAGTGTCCTGATGGCCATTCCAGCACAGAGGGGGATTAACTCAATCCTGCTGGACTACAGCTCAGGGCAAATGCTCCCGAGGCTCCTCAGTGTCCCAGGCACTCTCCCTGGTGCTCTGCCCCAGCTCTGGGCTCAGCAGGGACGGCAGAGCCCGGCTGAGCTCAGTGCCAGCCCCCCTGAGCACTCGGACAGCCCCGTGTCTGCAGCAGCTGCACACAGACTTCTCACTCCTCTCTCACGCATGGCAGCAAGCACACATTTGCTTTGCTCTCCTTGCAGCAGTAAATCTTTTAATCTCATGCTGCCTCTCCATTTCTATTTTTGGTGTTTAATACACAGATTTATTTCCTACTCTGTATAGTTCCCTTTCATTGTCATCAATGAGGAAAGGCCATCCACTCTGGAGGGGAGCAGGATGTGCCTGACCTTGCTGTGCTCAGCCTCCTGTGACACCTCATGGGGTGCAGCACAGGGCTCAGCACGCTCTGGTGATCAGGAGTTGGATTGGGAGGGTTTTTCACCTTGCTTTCAGAGGAACAGGAACGTGGACCTGTCCCCAGGCACCCTCCCAGAGGGCAGCAGCATCCCCAGCTACACACCATGGCTTTACTGCCCACAAAGCACTTTGTGTCAACACTTAGAGAATTGTGGAGAACATGGCAAACTCAGACAAAAGGAAATGACCAAGCATGCCTTGGAACAAATCAGTCCCCAAATTCTACATTCTGAAAATACTGGGTATTTCTAGAAGACTTGGATCCTCTGACAGGTGTGTTGGATTGTGACAGAACACTGGGTTTTTCAGACCTGCACACAGGTGAACAGGAGTGTGCCCATTTCTGTGGTCACCACCAGGCTCCTCCCCACAGCAGCAGTTTTCTGGGAAGCACAGCACACCCTGCTTTTAACATCCCACTCTAAATGTCAGGAATACAACTGCAATCTTTGCTCTCTGATAATAATCTCCTCCCAGAAAACAGCTTGATTGCATATTTAATAATGGAAAAGCTTTCTTGGGATTCCCTTCTGAGACTGCAAGCTCCTTTACTCACTGAGTCTGTGATTGTGTAGTTTTAAGTAGCTATTCATGGTCAGACCTACAACCTTCTAACATTTAACAGGCTAAAGACAAAACATTTAACCTCCTAAAGACAAAAAAACCCCTCCTTGTGGCCAAAGAGACTCCAGTGAGTGCTGCACATCCCACCTGCCCTGCATGAACACACACCACCCCACCACTATTGAACAATTATTAATGACTGACACCATTTTCAGTCACTTGGACCCCTCTGGATGTTCTGATGGTGCTGTGGTACCGACTGGCTGCTGGCTGCTCCCTCAGCCAGGGGCTCTGCCTGGGGCTGCCTCCCTGAGCTGAGGATGCCAAAGCTGCAGAACCAGCAGCCACGGCTCAACAGTGCAGCTGGAACACACGGAGTACTTGTGATCCAAAACAAACTCACAAACACCTCCCTCTGTCAGGGAGTACAAATTCCTCCTGACCCGGCGCGTTTGAACCCGGGCAGGAGGATGGCTGCTACATACCATCAACTATTGCCTGTAAATGGTAAAACTATTTATCCTGATGCCCATGTGTTTCACAGGAAAACATTTAACTCCATGTAAGCCACGGTTTCCTTTTTAAAAATAGACTGTTTGCAGGCACTTTGTGTTGAGGCTGCCTGCCACATTCAGAGAAACCTTCATATATTACAGGGCCTGCCTGGCTGCCTTGGAGCACGCAGCCTGCAGCCCTGTGAGCCAGTGACTTCCACCTCAGCCACAGGCAGGGCTGCAATCACTGAGCCCCCAGACTGAGGCACAGCCTGTCTGGAGACAAGCCCAGGGGTCACTGCACCCCAGCTGTGCCACTGCCCGATGCTGTGGGCCCACAGCCTCTCCCCAGAGCTGGGGACAGTGCTCACCCTGCAGCTCCCCCAGCTCACAGCCTGCCAGGGAGGGGCTGTGGGCATGGACACCCCCAAACAACTCTCAGAGCGAGCAGAATGCCAGCTGGGGGAAAACACATCTCCAGGGCAAGGAAGTGAGGGCATCCCCCTGTGAAACCATCAGCTCCCTCCAGGGCTGCTGCTGTGGCACAGGGATCCTGATGGCAGCACTCTGCAGACACTTTTTTAAGTGAATCCTTTCATGTGAAAACACACCAAAGTGACCACTTAATGACGTCTTTTGTGTGTGATTCTCGTACATAAAAGCCTCAACCCCTCTAATGGATCATTTGGCTTGCACAGCTAATAGCACTCCTGCGGGAGCTGTCCTACTGCCATGAAATACAACGGGATTTAAAAAAAGAAAGAAAAAAGCAAACAGAGCAAGCAGACTGCCAGCACAAAACAGGAGGAAAGACACCAGCTCAGCAGCAAAACCCTCCCTGCTGCTCCTGCTGTCTGTGGGTCCCTCCTCCTCCTCAGCCCCGAGGAAGCACAGAACGATCCCCAGTGCCACAGTGGAGGCATGAGGATGTGGATGGGGACAGGGATGCAGAGGGGGACATTCACACCTGTGCCACTTTTCTTTGCACCCACAGTGATGTCAGCTGAGCATCTGTCCAGCCCCAGCCACTCTGACCCTGGGTAAGGTGGCCCCAAATGACCCCAATTCTCATTTCATAACAGCATTAGCAAATGCATCAACCACATATGGACGTACAAGTACTTATATAAATTCTTTAACTTTTATAAATTTTATTTATATTTATGAATCTAAAAATTTTTATGTTTTGAAAAATTATATAAATGTTCAATGCAATTTGTGGTTGGTCTTGGTATTACTACAAATATTAGGATATCCCCATGTCTGTATAGGCACAACACACGTATCAATCCATCAGTATTTATATTGACACTCCCAGACACACAAACTGCAGCCTGAGATTGAGCAACACTTCATTTCCTCCCAAGCACTCCTCCCAAGCCCCCAGGCAGTGCTGTACCCCAGGACACGAGGGAATTAGGATTTTCCAGGTGGGTACAGGAAGAGGGGCTGTGTCCCCCCAAGGGGTGGCACATGGGGCACAGCACCTCTGGGAACCACGAGCTCCTCCCAGTGAGAGCTCCAGTGCTCCTTGAACTTCCAGTGCTGCCAAACCCTTTTAGAGCAATCTCTGGTGATCCTTATGATCCTCACTCAGGCACGTAACAACTCACAGTTTAGGAGGAGAATGAACGACTTTCTGTCCAGATCAAGTAAAACACACAGGATATTTAATCTGTTTATCGGTGCAGATTCCCGTGGTGCCCAGCACCAAGTGGCCAGAACAGAGGGATGCTGAGCAGGCACTGGGATTCCTGTGATCCCCACTCCTGCTCACAGCTGTAACCCCACGACACAGAGAACACACAGAACCTTCACAAGACATTTGCCCTGGAACACACAAAGCAAGTGAGCAGCAGGACAGGGGTGAGGCAGCATCACTGTGCTGATCCTTCTGCACAGAGCTGGGGGCTGAGCACATCACGGGCACCCAGTGCCCAGTGACCCCAGCCTGGGCACCCCCATGGCTGCCTTTATCTCCCAGAGATGCCACAGCCTTCTGGAAGCACGCACACCCCCGGGACCCCAGCCTGGGCACCCCCATGGCTGCCTTTATCTCCCAGAGATGCCACAGCCACAGTGTGCCCCCTGCCCCATCAGACACGACCCATGGCCCTTCTGAAAGCACCCACACCCCCGGGACCCCAGCCTGGGCACCCCCATGGCTGCCTTTATCTCCCAGAGATGCCACAGCGTGCCCCCTGCCCCATCAGACACGACCCGTGGCCCTTCTGGAAGCACCCACACCCCATCTGCAGCTGGATGTCACCAGGGACAGAGTGACCCCTTCCAGATGTGAACAAGGGCTTGGGGCACACCAGCTCCAAAACAAGGACTGGGTGGAAGAGGGGGAACAGAAGCAATCCCTTACCCTAGATGCACTCACTCTCACTCCTCACAACACCCAGGACTCTCCCCAGTGTATTCCCACAGTGGTGGGTGGTGTTTAAGCCCCTGTGCAGCTCCCTGCTGGCTGCCTGGCAGGGCTGTGCCGAGCAAAGGGCACAGAGCAGTCCCAGGAGGCTGTGCCCACAGCTTGGCCGGGCTGCAGGTGACGTGAGGACAGCTCTGCAATGCTCCCGTGCAGACGTCAGCGCCGGCAGCCGCGCGGTTTGGGCTCAGGGCAGTGCTGAATAACACAAAAACCAGCAGCACGTCGATAAATGCTGCTCTGCTGCCCAACTGCACACCAGCCTCCTCCCACAGCCTGAAGGTCAGTGGCTGGCAGTTTTTATGTCTGGGTTTTTATGGGAGACAGGCTGCTCTAAAAGCATTGCTGAGAACTGCAGCCGCACACCCCAGGCACTGGAAATCACTGCTGGAATGCTATCCTGAAATGCCAGCACATGCACGTGTGAGGGGTTTTATTGGCAGTTTATACAAGAATTACACCTTTCCCTATTCTCTTGTTATCCTTTTAGTTGTATTTTTCCCTTGTTTTTAGCAAGTACAGCATCTTGACATGCTGTTTTAAATACAATTTAAATATGATTAGAATACATTTGTCAGGCAAATATATTCTTGACTGAAAAATAATTCCCCAATATTAGTGGGGAAAGTAATTATTAAAATATTTATTTTAATATTATTATCAAGTATTATAAATATTATATATATTATTAGATATTATTAAATTATATATTAAATATTTATAATATTTAATAATATTTATAATATTGTTAAATATTATAACTATTATTAAATATAAATATTATAATACTATTTATTCAAGTGAAGTTAAATTATAAATTCTGACTGAAATTTGGGAGGTTTATTAAACTTCATTTCAAAATAGGATTTGAATTTACAACTGAGCAGAGGTGAAACAAAGCACTCTGAGAGGAAAAGCTCTAAGTGGGAAATTTCATAGCATCACAGAATCACAGACTTGTCAGGGTTGAAAGTGACCTTAAAGATCACCCAATTCCAATCCTCCTGCCATGGGCAGGGACACCTTCCACTATCCTAGGCTGCTCTAAGCCCTGTCCTACCCAGGATCCAGGGATCCAGGGGCAGCCACAGCTGCTCTGGGCACCTGTGCCAGGGCCTCACCACCCTCACAGAGAAGAATTTCTGCTGGAAAAAGAAGTTTGCCAGGACCTATCCTCATAGATAAATTAGACATTTTCCTGAAACCAAGGTCAGCCACTCAAAGGGGAGCTGTTCTAGGGATGAATACCAAAGCCTGGAGGTATGATGTCAAATTAATCCCCTGCTCCAGGATGCCACTTTTCTCAGCCTGTGGAAAGCAGGGAACCCTCCCCAGGCCGACAGGAACAGCACAGGTACCTGTGCACAGGTACACAGAGGGTTCATGGCACAGGGGGAGCAGTGGCTGTTTGCACCTGGAAAACCCAACAGCTGCTTTCTTGGCATGAGGAACTTCCCCAGAGTGTACAAAGGATCACAAGTTGGAATTGGCAGCATGAGAAATGATCTTGACTCCCTTTCAGCAATGCCACTCTGAAATCTCTGCGGAGCTGTGCTCTGCTGCCACGTGTGGTTCTGTCAGGGCTGGCTGGCACCTGGCAAAACAAACCCAGCACTGCTGGAAACCCCACGGGCTGCAGGGCAGCCTCTGAAATCCCTGAAAGGAGCACGCAGAAGTGACCTGATTTTCAGGAATGCAAACAGCTCCAGGTCCCTGACCGCACACGTGCAAGAGACATTTTACAACACAATAAACTGCCTAAGATGGAAACACACTGCTTGATCACATCCAAACCTGCTACTTAATTACCACACACCTCCAGTGCTGCCAAAATAACCCAGAGCAGCGGCTGTGGAGGCGATGGGGAGAGCTGCCAGACTGGGACACAGGTTCTGGGGCACTAAGAACCCACAGCCTTGCAGAGCAGCACGGAGACTTGTGTGGGTGTCATACCCACAGACACGCTGCCTTTGGCAACCAAAAATTTACACTTCTGGCATTCCTGTACACTTTGCTTACATGATAAACAAATTAAGGCCATTCAGTCCAGTCAGTAATAAAACAAAAGAGAGGCCAATACAGCACACCTGGCACCCAGGACAGGCTGCTGCAGGGGACAGGGTGCACATCACCCTCAGGCACTGGAGCTCCAAAGCAGTTTAATCAGATGTCACTGCACCACAAAACACTTCAGCTTGGAGATCAATTTACACAGGGGGCTGATGGACCACTGAGATCTGTCCCAGCAGGTAAAAGGTGGATGTGGAGCCCCTTAGAGCAGCATGGCATGACACCAGGTTTGACAGTGAAAGTTCATGGCTGTCACCACCACAGTGCCACTGGCTGGGGTGTGCGGGGAGCCAGTCAGTGCTGCCCTGCCTTGCAAACCCAAACAACAGGAGGAGTTCACACAGGAATGGAAGGAAAATCACTCAGAGCTTCCAGTAACAGGACACATCATGCCAGTGGACGCCTCTTCCAGCCAGAATCCCACTGTGATGGAAAGGACAAACCCACAAATGCACTCGAGTAAGGCAGAAAGCACTGCCACTGTCCAACTAGAATTTTAGGAACTAAATAAAGTTGAAGAATTTCTCTTCTGGAAAAACCAAAAAAACCCACCCAAAAACCAACCAACAAAAAAACCACTAGGTTTGTTAATTTTTTTAACAACTTCTAAGAAAAAATTCCACCTGTTTTCCACAAGAGGGAACTTTTCACAAGACAGTGATTTCCTACAAAACATCCCTTTAAAATCAGTCAGTGCAGCTTCCCAGGACCAGTGGCAGGCAGGAGCCCCTGAACCAGCAGTTCAGGAGGAGTTGATGAACCCAGTCACATCCACCTACGAGGGTACAAGGGCAGCACACGAGCCTCCTCTGGCACCCCTGTGCCCACCCCGGGGCACTGCCACCTTCCCCCTGCCAAGGGCACTGCCATGTCCCTCCCCAGGGCACCCCCACATCCCCCAGAGACACTGCCAAGTTCTGCACACTGCTGTGTGCCCCTGCCAGGGACCCCCACATCCCACCCCAGGCACCCTCCTGTCACACACCTTTCCTCTTTCCTTCTGCTGGCTAGCAATTAAGCAGCCCTGGTCACTTTGAAATTTTTTTTTTTAAAGCTCATACCGTCTGGTTTGAAGTAAAAATCAAAGAACAACCATTAAAAGATAAAGATTAGGCTGACAGAAAACCAGCCTTGCATCTTTCCTCAAATGTGCAAGACAGACCGAACACAGCTCTTCTTTTACTCTCTACCATATCATAATTATCAGGTAAGTAGAATTGTTAGCCTTGGCCTTTGTCTCTGCATGTGTCACCACCATACAACCTAAAAAAGGAGCCTAATGGGTACGGTGCCCTGGAATTTGGTAATTGACAGAATTCAGCACGTGCAAAGTGAAACAATTAAAAATAATACTTGCTGTAGTGACAAAGTGCCATTAAAAAGGCAAAACAAAAAAGAGATGCTCCTCCCCTGGCATACCCAGCCCCGCTGTAGCCTGGGGGTCACAAGTGGTTTAATTCTACATATGAGAAACTATTTTTCATGCCGTGACACTGATGTGTCAGTTTTCACACCCAATCTCTGCCAGGCACTATTCATTTCCTACAAGCTCTGTCCCTGTTTGCCCCCAGATAAAGTTTCCCTCCTCACTTGCTGAAATTCCGTGTAATTAATTATACCTGGGCACAAGCACCACCCCAGCCAGCAGCAGCTCCAGCAGGACCTGAGGAGCTGGCACTGGAATGTGCCCTGCTCTGTGACACATCAGCAGTGCCTGGCAGCCCCTCTGGGGCACCATCCCACCCTCCCAGCACCAAGGGAAGTGCCTCGAGCTGCTCTAAATGCTCGGGATGTCTGAACAAGCCCTCGGTGGCAGCGCAAGGCAAGGCCCTGAGTCAGCTCTGCATGGCCAGCCCTAACACACAAAAATAGCTTGTTTATTCCTCCTGAGGTATTATTTTTACACCAGCAGTACGGGGTGGCCGTGGCTCTTGGCTGCTGCTGTCCCAGTGCAGGCATGTGGTGGGGGCCAGGTGCAGGAGCCCTGCAGGGTCCCTACCCCACCCCACCCTGCCTGGGGCAGGGAGCTCAGAGCGGGGCTGGGAGAGATCCTTGGACTCAGGGGTCCAGGAGAGACCCCTTGAGCCTCTGCCCACCCTGCCAGCCGTGCCCAGCACCCAGGGAGGGTCACCCTCCTCCTCCCCACAGCGTTTGCCAATGCCTCCAGGCTGCCTTTACAGCTCCAGAGGGAAAACCCTCTCCTGAGCAGCTCCTTCGATTTCCCATCATCTGAAGGATAACCCTGATAAATCAAAGTGTGCCTGCGGTTTCCAAGGAGGCGGGAACGATTCTTCTGCACACAGAACACACCCATCAGCAGGGATAGCTCAGGGATAGCTCAGGACAACCATGCTGCACCCATGCCAGGGGGGTTCACATCACACACCAAGGCACAGCTCTCCCTCCACAGACCAAACACGGCCCACAGTGCACTGCTGCAGCATCCAGTTAGCATTCTCCTGGGGTTCACAGCTCGTTATAAATCCTGGCTTTAGCGGAAATAAGTCCAACAGAGTGAATGTGCACATCCCTGAGGGCCGCAAGTACCAAAGGAGAGGTGTGGGGGAACAGGACAGAGCAGAGCGGGACAGCGGGGCAGGAAGCTGCTGGCAAGTCAATATTGCCCAACATCGGGGAAAAACTGACAGAGTGGAATAACAGGAAGCTTAGTCACTTCTGGACAAAAAAAGGAGCATGCGAGAGGGGCGGAGGGGAGCAGGGCGGAGGGGAGCACCGGCACGGATGGGCGGCACTGCCGGGAGGGCAGGGCAGGCACGGCCACGCTGCCCCGGGCACTGCCCTGGGCACAGGAGGCTGTGCTGGCTGCCCTGGGCACAGGAGGCTGTGCTGGCTGCCCTGGGCACTGCCCTGGGCACAGGAGGCTGTGCTGGCTGCCCTGGGCACTGCCCTGGGCACAGGAGGCTGTGCTGACTGTCCTGGGCACTGCCCTGGACACAGGAGGCTGTGCTGGCTGCCCTGGGCACTGCCCTGGACACAGGAGGCTGTGCTGGCTGCCCCAGGCACTGCCCTGGGCACAGGAGGCTGTGCTGGCTGCCCTGGGCACTGCCCTGGGCACAGGAGGCTGTGCTGGCTGCCCTGGACACAGGAGGCTGTGCTGGCTGCCCTGGGCACTGCCCTGGGCACAGGAGGCTGTGCTGGCTGCCCCAGGCACTGCCCTGGGCACAGGAGGCTGTGCTGACTGCCCCAGGCACTGCCCTGGGCACAGGAGGCTGTGCTGGCTGCCCTGGGCACTGCCCTGGGCACAGGAGGCTGTGCTGGCTGCCCCAGGCACTGCCCTGGGCACAGGAGGCTGTGCTGGCTGCCCCAGGCACTGCCCTGGGCACAGGAGGCTGTGCTGGCTGCCCCGGGCACTGCCCTGGGCACAGGAGGCTGTGCTGGCTGCCCCAGGCACTGCCCTGGGCACAGGAGGCTGTGCTGGCTGCCCTGGGCACTGCCCTGGGCACAGGAGGCTGTGCTGGCTGCCCTGGGCACTGCCCTGGGCACAGGAGGCTGTGCTGGCTGCCCTGGGCACTGCCCCAGACACTGCCCTGGGCACAGGAGGCTGTGCTGGCTGCCCCATTGCCCCAAACCCCACACAGGCACAGCACGGTCCTGCACAGGCTCCCCGTGGAACTGTGCCCCGTTAACCCTCACAGCCAGCCCCTGCTCTGCCCTCCTCAGCACGGAGAACACCCCGAGGGCTCAGCCTGCGGGGACAAGGAAACACCAGCGACAGCCCCTGGAGAACGCGGTGCTGCTGCTGGGGAATTACCGTGGCTCTCAAGCCCGTGGGTATTCAGATCACAGAGGCACTTTGCAGAAGCCTCAGGAGTGGGGAGGAAAGCTGAAAGGAAGATCAGATTTCCCTGATGGCAATGAAAGTACCCATTACTGCTGAAATACGGTCTGCCCCATCACTGTGAGGGGATAACAGCACTGGGTGTTGGTAGAGGGACTAGAAAAACACAAACCCAAGATTTTACATCAACCAGAGAGGCAAGAGAAAAGATAAATTTGAAGTAATTAGAAGCTAGATAAAGAAAGCCACCAAACCTTGGTCACCAACTGATGACAAGCTTGAGTAATAGTTTTTTACTGCTTAGGCAAATGAGGGAAGAAAAGGATATAAATAGCAAAGGGTACAGCAGCAGAGAAATAAAGAAACCTAAACTAAGTTTATAGTTCAAAAATCCTTACAGGGAGGATCAACCTAAGTAATTCAGACTTCAGGGCAAAAACAAAAAAGATACTACAAAGTGTTGATATATTCAACATCAGAAGGCAAACAGAGAGTTAAAAGCCTTTAACAAAGAACAAATTGAAGCAAGCAAGGGTAGGAAAGGGAAAGTGTCGTGGGTAAACAAAGGCTGACACACTGGGTTTGTTTTACCTTGCAAGTGTGCGACAGGCACAGTAAAAGCTTCCTAACCAAATAAACACCCTCGCAGTCCCTGCAGGAACCTCCCCGGGAATGACGGAAGGGCTGGAGGCCCTGGAGCAGCACTGGGACCTCACAGGCAGCACCACTGCCACTGTGCCTCCGGGACACACTTGTCACATTTCTTTAAAAAAACCAAACCAAACCCAGCCCCAAACACTTAACAGCTCCCTGAAAACCAAGAAGGAGCAGAGGACAGCCCAGCTGGGACAGGGAGCCCCGTGTCCTGTGGAAGCCAGCACACACAGGCACAGAGGGAGCACACAGAGCACCCCTGGCTGAATTTCTCCTTCGGGGGGCAGCTGGGCCTGGCCATCCCACCAGGGTTAGAGTAACCAGGACAGGCAGGGCAGTGTCCAGCCTCTGTGCCCTTGGGGCAGTGTCCAGCCCCACCACTGACACACCCACGACCTGATCCAATAATCATTAACACTGGACATGGAAGCATCAACCAAAACTGGAAGTTTCAGCCCGTACCAACGCTGAATTCCTTGCTCAGCTCTGTGCTGCACTGCTAAGGGGGGAAGGCAGGACAGAGGGCTCAACAGGCCCTCTATCAGTCACTCTTCTTTTTCTCATACAGCTCAGGAATAATTTCCTGCACTAAGTGCTTTCCAGGCCTCTTAACATTGATATTGCAGATCAATATTTCACAAAGACAAAGCTGCCTGATGGATGTGTGCACTCATTTAAGCATCTCTAACAGGCAGCGCTGCTGTAATCACACACTCTGCACCCCTGCTTACCTTCTACCCCAGAGGTTTGGCCTTGCTCACTCCCCACATGAAACAAAATGACAGTAAAATGAGAGAACAAAAGACCCACTGTAAGGCAGTGTGCAAATAAAGACAGTATCTCTCTGCTCTGCCCGCACCAGTGCAGTGCAAATACAATTACAGCTACCAGGAAACATTGCTTGCTCTCAGGAGCTCTCCAGCCTCTCTCTGCTAAGGCTTCTGCATAGGCTTTACTTGTAAAAATGCAGCTCCTTGTTAGAACAAATACTCACACAGAGTGGGACCAGGTGAGAGCCTCTGCGTGCTCAGAAATGCGGCTGCAGGGTGAATATTTGATGCAAAGGTCTTGAAAAGCTCAACCATGTCAGTCACACACTGAGAGGAAAAACGCTCAGAAAAGCTTATGAAATACATGACAATGAGACAGAGGAGCAGAAAGAACACGTGAACAGCAGGAGCTGTTTTTCAGTGTCTGTGAGGCCTCGCAGAGCATGCAGGAACACAGAGGTGCAGATCCATCTGCCCTTGCTGTGCTGCCTCTGCTGTGAGCAGAGCAGGTCAGTGCACACGGACTAGCAGGAAACACAGGTGGCAGGATTTATTTTTCTAAAGTTAAATAATCACAAAACATGCCCAACACTGCTCTGCGGTCAGAATTGCCTTTGATGGTTTATTTTCACACGGGCACTGACAACTGCCATGGCCTGTCCCAAAGCAGAGCTGTGCAGACAGAGGAGCTCAGCTCCCAGACCCATCCCGGCAGGAATTTACCCAGGAGGAAGATACAAAACCCCAACCCAGTGGGAAAAAGGAGAGGAGTACTTGTTTTACAGATGCAGACTTTCTGTGGGAAGCAGCATTCTCAGGAAGAATTTCTGTACAGAAAGGGTGGTCAGGCACAGGAAGGGGCTGCCCAGGGAGGTGACAGAGCCCCCAGCCCTGGGGGTGTCCAAGGAATGACTGCACGTGGCACTCAGTGCTCTGGGGTGGCTGACAAGGTGGGGATCGGGCACAGCTTGGACTCAGTGATCTTAGAAGTGTTTTCCAACCTAACTGATCCTGTGGTTTCTGCTCCTGGCAGTTTGATGTCGTTGTAGGACATTTCAGCAGTGTCACCACCCTTGGTGCACACGCTGAGCTGCAGGAAATGCCACCTCTGCAGATATTATCTGTGTGTGTGTGCGAGCTCAAACACATGTCCAAGACCTGAAGACTCAAACGCTCTCACTTCAAGTGTTCAGCCACATAGCTGGTGGGAAATGAAAAACTTTCCATGTGTGGGAGCCAACTGAGCTGATGAAACAAACAGGAACATTCAGAGGGAGGACTGGCGTATCATGATCTCATTGCAGAAGCACTTTTTCCCCAAGTTCAGCATGTGTGAGGCAGAATCAAAGCTCCAGAGATGAGAGCATCAGCCTCGGGGCTGGGCTGCAGGGCTGCCTTACAGGTGCTCACTCTTCAAAAACCTAAATTCTCTTTTAATATATTTCACTTAGATCTATGAGAGGAAACAACTTATTTCTGAGTATTGAAAGGAAATAAAACAAATATTGAATTCCTCTCTTTCCCATGACCGTTTTTTTTTTTTATGTGAGACCTGACTCACTCTAAAAGTCACTCCTTTTAGTGACTAAAAAAAAGTCACTACCTGACTCACAGCACAGTAGTGAAATAGAAAATGAGAACTTTCTACCCCACAACCTCTGTACGAAGAAACAAGTTCACAGTTTCAGCTTTGCTCACCATTATGCCCAAGAGCTCAGAACCTCAGCATTCCAGGGGACCTGGAGATGTGCTGTTCCCAACAGCTGATCCTGCTCCTCGTGGCACCACTGCCACGGAATTCCTACAGCCTCTGGGAATCCTCAAAGCCTCTGGGAATCCCCACGGCCTCTGGGAATCCCCACGGCCTCTGGGAATCCTCAAAGCCTCTGGGAATCCTCACGGCCTCTGGGAATCCTCAAAGCCTCTGGGAATCCTCACAGCCTCTGGGAATCCTCACGGCCTCTGGGAATCCTCACGGCCTCTGGGAATCCTCACGGCCTCTGGGAATCCGCCTGCCACGGCCTCTGGGAATCCTCACGGCCTCTGGGAATCCTCACGGCCTCTGGGAATCCTCACGGCCTCTGGGAATCCTCACGGCCTCTGGGAATCCTCACGGCCTCTGGGAATCCTCACGGCCTCTGGGAATCCTCACGGCCTCTGGGAATCCCTACGGCCTCTGGGAATCCCTATGGCCTCTGGGAATCCTCACGGCCTCTGGGAATCCCTACGGCCTCTGGGAATCCTCACAGCCTCTGGGAATCCCTGCCTTCTGCTGCAGCACCAGCCCCACTGGGAATCCCTGCCTTCTGCAGCTCGCAGGGCTCAGACAGCTTTTACACAACATTAAGGAGCAGAAGCTGAACCAAGTAATTTGTCAGGTGATCAAAACAGAACTTGAGCAGTCACTCAGTAACACTTAATTATTTGTCATTTAAACACAACAGAGAGGAAAGAATGGAACAACTACAGATGGTGCTGGACAACTGACCCATGGCTGTACTCCAGACAATGATAAAATCCAGCAATGCTTTCCAAATTTTAAATATTAAATACGGCTGTATTTTTAGCAACTACTATTTTCAATTTTTTTAAGCATAAAGTAGCTTCTTAATTCACAAAAGGTATTGCAGCTTCTGAAGGCTCCTTTTTGCACACAAACCCAAAGTCAGCACACAAAACACACAGCCTGAAAAAAACCTGGAGGAGCCATATACATACAGACATATATTATATATAATATACAATGAGCACACAGTCTACAGTGTGTGCACAGCCCAGAGCAGAACAGTTGACAAGTGTAACAAGTAACTTCAGCCTTCCACTGTTGCTACTTTTTCAGTGTCTAACTCCTTAGGTGTCTAAAATCACTGGAAACATCTAAACCATAAACATGTGACAAATGCTGTGCAGAAATATTTTACATTGTTACAAACATTAGCAGTGTCTTCAACCAATGCATTAAACATCAACAGGAGACCTCACTTCCCTTCTGATTTTCAGTGCCATACTTAATGAAGCCAATTGCTAAAGGCAACAAGGTAAAACTAGGTGTGCTTTCCTCCACAGTAAAAAAAACCAATCCATCAGCAAGTGTAATTTTTCTCTTCAGATATATTTAATCACACAGTAACCATGTTTGCAGCTAGGTGCAAAAGATGTGATGCAAAAAGCTGGCAGAACCTGGGAACAAACACCTTTTGTCAAGGAATCTTGGAGCCTGTGTGCACACTACATCCTCTGATATTTCCTGATCTCCCTGTCTTGTGCTTTACTTTGCCTCCCCTTGCCCTCCCACCTGCTCACACAGTTCAGACAGAGCCCTCTCCTGTGTTATCTGCCAGGTGGTGTAACAGCATCTGACCCCTTCAGCCTTTTGCCTCTCTTCTGTCCCTCCCTTTAATTTCTCTCTTCTGCCTTGTCTTCTCTTCTAGTTAGACACTTAATCACCTTTATCACTGTCATTAAAAAATCCCCTGTTTGCTCCTGTTCAGTGCAGCCATAGAAAAACCCCAACCCCTGGTCCTGGTTGCAGTGAGCTCACTCTGAGCTGCACGTCTGCTTTGCCAGTTGCAGCTCCACACACTTCTCTGCAACAAATGCCCAGCCTGGCGAGGTGTTCCCTGCACTGACCAACCCCACCACACCCCTCCACTATCACCTGGAAATATTTAAATCACAAATTAAGGTTTTTTCTATGAAAAAATTCCTTGTGCTCCACTGTCAACAAGAGCTTTGCATTTTAAGGTACTTTAATTGGAATTAAGGCTGCCATATATATCCATCCATCCATCCATCCATCCATCCATCGTGCAAGGGAAGCATCTCACTCAGCTCCACAGACACGAGGTGCAGCCAGTGTTCAACCAACAACAGGAGTAAATAACAACGTAGTAGATACAAGGAACTGACTCTTCTGTTTCCTCTAAGGAGTATTTAGTGAGCATGAACCCTTTAACCCTTCAGTTTGCCTAGTGAGGGGCTTTCCCAGCTCACCTGCATTTTTATTTGGTTACAGTCACTGCAGACATCCAGGCTGCCTCCTGACTCAGCCCACTGCAGGGAGGATTTCACCAGGGCACCAGACAAGCAACGCTATGTCAATGCAGATGATTTTCTGAACACACCCTACAACCAGAAAGCTGAACTCCAGGCACAATTTCCCATCCACAGCTGGCTCTGAACACTGACTGCACTGTGAAAAATGGGAAGGGATAACAGAACCAGCAGCCTGTCCAGCTGCAGCTCGCCCTGTCTCCGGTGGCACAGTGTGCTCTGAGCTGCTGCCTGCTGAATTCTGCACAGAGCCCACCCAAGTGTGCTCTTTCTTTTCCACTCAGTATTTTATTCACCAATGCCAGTTTACAGCGAGCCCCAAGGACTCAGAAAACATTTCATTCTGCCTATTCTTTTCAGAAGATTTTAGTTAAATGTGAAGCATTTATATATATATATAATACATATATATTACATATATATTAATGTATTATTATATTAACATATTACTACAGTATATATTATATATTATACATTACACATTATATATAAAATTTATATATATTTATAGGAACACTCTTGTTCCTATGTAACAGAACAAAGTAAGAAAAACAATGCTGTTCCTGACATTGCTGTGGTGGCGACTGCACACCTAAAAACCTGCCAGGCTCCTGGGGAGTGAGAACCTCTCCCTGAACCAGACAAGGCTGGAAAGATGCTCTCAAACTAAAAAAACAGAACACCCTCCTTGCCTAGTACTGAATACCAGCACTGAACCTGTACAGGTTTTTAGACTGAATCCCACCAGGATAAAGAAAGGGCAGAAAACGAGGAGTTTTACTCCTCGTAGTAAACCTACTACACCTGCAGCTACCCTGGCTTGCTATCTAGCTCCCAAAAATCTGCAGGGTTTTCCAGCATGCCCACACACAAGTGACCCTGTCCCCAGGGACACCACAGACCCTCGGGCCTGACTCCTGCCCGTGACCCACCCCAACCACAAACTGCCCCATTCCATCTCAGATTCAAGGGAATCTTTGCTCCTCCTGGTCCCACAGGTATGTCCCCCCAACAGAGGTGGCCTTGGAGCCACCCCCTCCCACATCCTCACAGCTGCCCCTCCATGGCAGCCGCCCCCTGTCCCTGGGGCACACAGGGACACATGTCCTCCCTTGCAGCTGGCACAGCACGGTGGGCAGTGTGCACATACATGAAGGACAATTCCCATACTTTGCAATTCCTCTCTTCATATTTAAATCTCAATTGCCCAACCATTTATGTCTCTATGTAAGCCTGGAATTAACCCATGCAAATTCAGTGAAATCACACCAACAAAAAGTAACCAGCTCTGCTTCCTCCCAGAGCTGCTCCTCTTTTCAAACAGCACTCTCTCTCTTTTTGCTAACTCTCTGTACTATTTTGCCAAGTTAGGAATAGTCCAGAGAAATCTGGAGCTGAAGAGAGTCTTTCCAGGAACTTGACGGGACTTGAAGTGCTCTGAGATGAAGCTGGATCCAAACCTGTTCCCCAGCCGGCCCCTTCCCCTCTCCTGCTCCAGCACCGCTGCTCCTGTCAGCAAACCTCGGAAGCATCAGCATTCTCCCATCAGAGCTGCACCACCCTGCCCACCATCCCCTCTCTGAAAACACTTTTTGGGATCTCCAGGGCAGAGAACTGAGAAGTTTATCCAGCGAGTGCAGTATAACAAAAAGGCAATCTGAGGAAGCAGCTCGCTAGTGCCAGGGTGAAGCCCTCCAGCAGCACTACACTGGATTTCTTCTTCTTTAAAATCCACTTCATCAGATGTATTTTCTGTTATTTGATCAAACATTGCAGTTGCTTTCAACTCCCTCAATGCGTGTTCTACACCAGCTAAATCCTGAGATGTTTCCTAATGAAGAGGATAAGTCATAAGTATTTCAATAAATTCAACCACAAACCTGAAGGTTTTCTTACTGGCAGGTTTTCAGGACCTGACAATTCAGTGTCAACTTAAATCTCATTTCAACAGCAGTAATCCTCCTAGCAGTACCGTGAAATGGGGGACAAGACAGACCTCAGGATGAGGGTAAAAGCAGCTCTGGGGCTGCTCTGAGTGCTGCTGTGCAGCCCCGGTGAGGAGCACAGCCCAACACATCAGCGAGCTGCCCGGTACTGACCAAGCCCAAACCGTGCTGGTTCTCTTTTTCCAGGGATGCCTGGGCCTGAGCACTTTGCAGGGAGGGCTGTGGCCTCGCCCTGGCCTTGGCTGCTCACCTGGAGAAGAGGCTCCTGCTCAGGAATGGGACACGGGAGCAGCTCCTGACAGGAAGCACAGCCTCCTCTGCAGCACCCGGGGCAGTAGTTCCTAAATAACATCCAGCTGGGCTAATGAGGCTCTGCAGTCCCAACAAAGAAACACCAGCATTTCGCCAAAGTCAAAAACCAGATGTGATCATTCGGTCCTGAATGTAATTTGTTGCTTCCAACACATTTCAGTGAGCCTTGGCAACAAGGCATCTGTATTTGGAAAAACAGACACTTGGGGTCATCCTGGGAAGGAGACAGGCCTCACAGGCTGCTCCTGATCACTCAGTCAAGGCTTGGGACAAATGGCTGGATGTTCTTGACGTGAGGTTTTCTTATTTTATGCCTCTTGACATTTTCCCTGCAAACCAGTTCGGAATTCTACTGATTTTAACTATGCCCAGCAGAGTTTCTGACTGTAACAGAAGCCCACGCTGGTTTCTATTATGCACAGCCTTTAAAAAAATGATAGCACAAATGCTGCAGTACAATGTTTTAATTCCTACTTAATTTCCTTCTGCCGAGCCAGAGCTGAAGCTGTAAAATGAGCTGTGAGGGCTGTAGTTAGCTGTAACTCTTCTGTCCAAAGACCTGATAAGATTTCAAAACACCATCTATCTTCCCACAGAGGAACACACGTGCTCTCAATTGTTTGGTTTGCTAATGGACTGTTTGCCACTCCGCCTAACAATTGCCCCATTTTCCAGATATGTTTGCCACTTTTCCCTTTGCTTCCTCTTCTGGAGCTCAGCCTGCTGGCAGACGCACAGGCTGGAGAGGAGAAAAATGGCAAATCAGACCTTAGGAATTTGAACATTGTTTATGTTTTCATTTTTTTGCCAAGGGTTACTGCTTTACGAGCTTCCTTGGAATCAGCCATGTGTCCATCTGCCTCCCAGGCCTGAGCCTCACCTCATCTCTGCACCCAGAGTCCTGCCACTGCCCCTCGCTCCAGGGATGCCAGGTACCACACAGGTAAAATTACCCAAAACACCTGCCCAAGCGTTCTGGGTTTCTTCTTTCACCTTCATTAAAGAAAAATCAGACCCATGATCTGCCATTCTCTATTAGTGCAATAGGCTTACAGGATTTTCTTTTCTTTGTATTAAATGAAATAAGGTTCTAACTCTACACCCTTAGATAAGTGTCACACAAAGGGGAACAACAAGTCAAAGAAATCAGTACTTTTTGAAGCAGTGACTAAGTAGAGAGACTTGAACAATTAATGATTTTACTCTGAGGTAGAAGTAGTAAGATGCTTGCCAATTTCAGCAATAAAAATAATAATAATAATAATGCTGTATTTATATTTTAAGCCTTCTTGGTAAAAAGTGGCAGTCACTTTTACAGAGTTCAGGTGTTCTATTAAAAATAAACACTTCTACATCAGAAGATAAAATATTATCATACCAAGTGCTGGGTCTCGGATACAAAGCACCAGAGCTTCAACCTCAGACATCATCACCGAAGTGACTTACACTTCTGGTTTCCAGCTTTTTCTTAGAATTTCAAAAAAAAGCAGAGAAATATGGAAGTTTAAGACTTTCCAGCTGTTGAAGAAAGACTAGAAAAAGCTTTTACCCTTCATTGGGACACCCAGCTTGAACATGAAGGAGCTGCTTTAGTGGGACATAACTTAAGAGACCCAAAGGTGGGAGCTGCAGGGCCCGTGGTGCAGGGTATCCCAACGCCACGGGAGGCTCAGAGGGAGCAGCAGGTTTGGGGGCACAGCAGGTTTGGGAGCACAGCAGGTTTGGGAGCACAGCAGGTTTGGGAGCACAGCAGGTTTGGGAGCACAGCAGGTTTGGGAGCACAGCAGGTTTGGGAGCACAGCAGGTTTGGGGGCACAGCAGGTTTGGGGGCACAGCAGGTTTGGGGGCACAGCAGGTTTGGGGGCACAGCAGGTTTGGGGGCACAGCAGGTTTGGGGGCACAGCAGGTTTGGGAGCACAGCAGGTTTGGGAGCACAGCAGGTTTGGGAGCACAGCAGGTTTGGGAACACAGCAGGTTTGGGGGCACAGCAGGTTTGGGAACACAGCAGGTTTGGGGGCACAGCAGGTTTGGGAACACAGCAGGTTTGGGGGCACAGCAGGTTTGGGAACACAGCAGGTTTGGGGGCACAGCAGGTTTGGGGGCACAGCAGGTTTGGGGGCACAGCAGGTTTGGGGGCACAGCAGGTTTGGGGGCACAGCAGGTTTGGGAACACAGCAGGTTTGGGGGCACAGCAGCCCCAGCCCACCGTGTGTCACTGTCCCCTCCCGCCGTGTGTCACTGTCCCCACGCAGGGCCCGCCTGGCCGCAGTGACAGTGACGGGGTGTCCTGGGCGCATCTGCAGCTCCCACAAGATTTGCATCTGACATCCATCCCCCCATTGTTCAGACATCTTTATCTCAGCTTTCAGGAAACGCGGATGACTCATCTATCGGAACATCTGACGAAGCTAACGTAATTTCAAAAACCAGTTCTACTTAGGCTTGTTTTTCCAAGAAAAAAAAAAAAGAAGAAGAAAAATGTTTCGAAATTATGGTAAAAATCAAATTTCTGTTGCAAACCGGTTTCCTGATTTAGGAAGTCGAGCTTATTTTTGATGTAGACAGTCTTAACAGGCTTTTAGGCATCCAAATTTAGGAAAAAAATCCTACGGCATTTAAACAAGGCAGAGCCAGAGCTGGAGCTGACTCAGCCGCTCCAGCGCATAATTTGAATACACTACATAATCATTCTTGGTTTAAAATTATCCTCCTAATATCTAAGGGCCAGATTATCCCACACACGTTCATCTTGATTCATGTGCTCCCCTAGGCCAGCCTTGCAGGTTTCATTAGCGCTAATTAGGCAGCAGGATGATAACATCTCGCTGGGGCTGTCCCAGCCCTGACCTCCTGCAGCACACCAGAGGACACAGCCAGGGCCTGGCTGCCTTCTGCTCCCAATGAACAGGTAAGGAGGAGCTGCCAGCTGCACCCACAGGACGTGTTTCCCAACCAAAGACAGTGTCCAGAGCACACCACTGCTCCCACACAGCACAGGAGAACCTGGGGAGGCAGCACTGCTTCCCTTGCTCCAGCCCTACGCAGAGTTTGTGCCTTCATTTCACAGGAAGAGGAAATAATAGTAAAAAAAAAAAAAAAAAGTGCTTTACCCAAGCTGCAAGTTTCACTTCTGGCATCTATTTTTGCCTCCTCCCAGCGGGGCAGGGCAGGGCAGGGGTGCCTGGCTGCAGGGCAGGGCAGGGGTGCCTGGCTGCAGGGCAGGGGTGCCTGGCTGCAGGGCAGGGGTGTCTGGCTGCAGGGCAGGGGTGCCTGGCTGCAGGGCAGGGCAGGGGTGCCTGGCTGCAGGGCAGGGGTGCCTGGCTGCAGGGCAGGGGTGCCTGGCTGCAGGACAGGGGTGCCTGGCTGCAGGACAGGGGTGCCTGGCTGCAGGACAGGGGTGCCTGGCTGCAGGGCAGGGGTGCCTGGCTGCAGGGCAGGGGTGCCTGGCTGCAGGGCAGGGGTGCCTGGCTGCAGGGCAGGGGTGCCTGGCTGCAGGGCAGGGGTGCCTGGCTGCAGGGCAGGGCAGGGGTGCCTGGCTGCAGGGCAGGGGTGTCTGGCTGCAGGGCAGGGGTGCCTGGCTGCAGGGCAGGGGTGCCTGGCTGCAGGGCAGGGGTGCCTGGCTGCAGGACAGGGGTGCCTGGCTGCAGGACAGGGGTGCCTGGCTGCACGGCTGCGCACTCGGTGCGCTCCATCCCAGCCCGCAGAGGACACCTGGGCCAGGGCCAGCGGCGAAGGGCACTGCCACTGCACAGGGTCCCTCCGAGGAGCTGCTCTGCCTGTTTATGCTCTAAATATAGCCCAGCACACAGGCCACCTCCAGCTCGGAGAAGTCCTGCCCAGGGGCTGCAGCTCTGCAGCACTCACACCTGCCTGACGTCAGCTCCACACAGCAGTCACTCCTGAGGCACACGCACACCAAGCCTTGGAGTGACAGATCACAGCATCACACGGCGGGCTGGGCTGCAAGGGACCTTAAAGGTCACCTCATTTCAACTCCTGCCAAGATGCAGGAGTTTGTAGAGAAAAATTCAGTGACTAAGTATCTGTCTTATGTACAAGAGATAATGCAAGGATAGCTGTCTAATTAATACTAATATTATATACATTAATAAGAAATCAAATATTTTAACATTAAGGTCAACTTTTCAGCGTACTGCTATTTTAGTAAAGAACAAGGACATTACATCCATATTGAATTACTGAAAAATTAAAAATTACTTTTGAATGTCCTAACCAAAAATCTTTTTTAATCTGTACTGAAGTATTGACTGACCTTATAAGGTCCAGACAGAGCTGGTGCAGCATTTCCCTAAATTGCTTTTACAGAACATCTGAAGTTTGGGATATTGCAGGCAAGGTAACTCAATGACTAGTGCTGGTTGAGCTCAGCACACACCAAAACTGACACAGAGCTGAAACAAAACCAAAACTGAGCAATGGCTTCAGCAGCGGGGATTGGACTGTGAATTCCCCAGAGGGGCATGTTTCAGTTCCTGTTAACCCGAGGTATTCTCACAGATGGTACAGCTCCTTAACTAAGCACCCCTGCCCAGGGGCTGGGGAGCCACTGGCAGCCACGGGCACCAGGACACGGTGGGATTCTGCCCCGGGCTGCAGCAAGGGGACGGCCCCATCCCCGGGAGCCTCTCCAGCACACAGCAGCTCAGCCACTGGCAAACCTTTCAGCATGAGCACAAGTAAACAGCTCTGGTCAGCAGGGTATTTTTAAACAGCAGATTCTTTCCCAGCTCCCAGCCCGGCCCCTGCGCTGGCTGCACAGGGCAGCAGCACACTCCTGTCCTGCGAGGATCTGCAGCAATGCTGTAACGTTACCCACCCTTATCACCCACGGACCTTGCAGTGCTTGGCAAAGGTCAGCCGTAGCTCCTGCATTAAAAAAGGAAGCAAAGAGCCCTGCTGATGGCAGCAGAAGGGCCAGTCACGCTGCCGGGGCTGGGGAAAGCAGGCCAGGTCCCGGTCCATCCCCTCTTACACAGACACCACAGCTCCAGCACCAGCAGATCCCCGTGCAGCAGTGAGATTTTAAGGCACTTCCAGCCACCACTGACATCACGTCCGGCTCGCTCTCGTGGCTGGTTTCCAGCCAGATCCTCACGCTGAGAAGGGCAAGGCCAGTGGGGTCAGGCCGCGGTGGCCAGACCCACGTTGCTGGGAAACCAACCCAGGACACTGCGGTGTGGCTGCACCAGCAATCCCATCGTGGCTGTCACAGCCCCTCACTCGGGAGCAGGGTGGAGGCTCTGGGGCCAGGCCTGTGCTCTGGCAGCACCGCCATCCCCACAGTGACAGCGTGCAGCCACCGATGGCCACGGGGACAGGCACTGCCACTGCGTCCTCGAGGTGACACCGCAGGGCTGGGGCTCCCCGCTGGCACTGGCAGCCCTGGCTCTGCTCCTACCTCCAGGACATCGTTAATGCATATAAACATCTTATTTCCGCATTTTAAAATTAAGACCCCGCATGCATTGTAATTGCTGTATTTAAAAATAAATTGAACAACACAGAAACAAATCCTTTCATTATCTGCAAGTTAAGCCATGGCTGGGGGTGATGGAGTGGGCATTTCAGTCCTGAGAGCGCGGTAAAGCTGCACCCCTGAGTGCAGACAAGACACAATTTGAAGCTCGGGATGCTGAGGATTTACAGACCCACTGTAAGGCACTTCCTGCCCCGCTGGGCCCGGCCTGCAGGAGCTGCTCCAGCTCCAGCTCCCTCCCCAGCACGGCCGTGCCAGCAGCCAGCTCCACTGCCCGGGATCAGGGCCCAGGAAGAGAAAATCACACTGTAGAAAAAACTGACAGACAAATTTCTGCTTCCCAAGTTTTGATTTTTTCATGACTCCGCTGGATTAGTTCTGTGCTGTTTGTGGTATGAGTATTTTACATGTTGGGTTATTGAAATCGTGAAAAACCAAGGGAAGGAGCTGGGACCCGCACACTTAACACCCATCACTGACATGACAGCTACAGTGAAACAACAGGCCTGTGTTTATGGTGCCTAGCTGGGACGTGCCTCCTGAAAACCCGCTCTGCTCCTGCCATGCTTGCACGTCCAGAGGCACCTTGCCTTCTGCTAAGTGCTGCCCTTCCCTTAAGCAAGTGCACTTGGCAAAAAGATGGGATAACCACACCAGTGCCAAGCACAGAAAGCAAGCAGGGTGCTCAGACACCTGAGTAACCCAGGGAGGAAAACACTCTTCTAAGGTTCACCATCAGCTGTCCAGAGACACCAACAACCCGCTGGTAGTTACGAGATGGAAACAAATCCTCATATTGCTTACGTGGTTTGTGCTATTAAAAACAAAGAATCCTCACAGTGACTTTGCTGTTTCTACGTGAAGTGCCCTTTATTCCAGCTACAGGCAGGGAATAATTTGGAGGCGAAGAACGAGCCCCTGTAGCCATACTGGAGGATTTGAGCCCTGCCAGACGTATTTTCTCCTCCTTCTCTATATCTTTCCCCTTCCCCTGAGGAAAGCAGCAACACAAATCGACAAGCATCAATAAAATAAAAGCAGCAAAACACCCCACTGCTGGCAGCCAGCGCTTGCTCCTGTTCAGCTGCAGGATTTCTCTGGCTACAACTGCTTCTTTCATTAACCACATATCCCTGAAAATAATGTAATATTTACTCACTTTCAATGAGTCAAAGCAGGCGATTACGCGTCCGTTTTCAACTTGGCAGCTTTTCGACGGGTGTGCAAATTTACATTCCGTGTCTGGTCGTGAGCAAGTCCCCCTTTGGAACTCCCTACACACTTCCAGCGTTAGCCATTTTGTGTCCCGGATCGGTGTGACGCTAACAGCCATCTTTAGATTTTACAGGTAGTTAAAATTTCCAATAAAAACGGGCAAACGAGTAGCTGAACTGATAAACTGGAAATGATGAAAAGTGCCACCTCCAGAACACTTTTTTCCCCCCTCCCGCTCCCTATTTTAAAATAAGTACGTGTAAAACCGGGTGTCTGCAATCTCGAGGAAGAGCTGTGTCACCAGAGTTCAGCGCGTGGCACCGGCAGCGGGGCTGGGGCAGGCCGGGAGCGCGGGCCGGGAGCGCCTGCGGGAGCGTGGCCGGGACTAGCCCCGCGCTCTCAGCATCCCGTCCTGAGTGCCGCCGCAAGCATGGGAACGTGGCGGGCTCCGGCAGCGATCCCCCAGCTGCTCCCGGGGACGGTGGCTGGCAGGTGCCTCCAGGCAGCGGGCTCGCAGCGGGCTCTGCGGTGCAATCGGGATCGATTAGTTTGGCATAGACAGATGCAGCAGTTTAGAGCAACGACCGACACTGGGTTTAGGCTGGGTTTGTTTTTTTTTTTTTTTTCTCCTCCTCTCCTCGGCTTTCGGGCAGCAGAGCTCTGACCTTCGGGGCACACTTTAGTGCACAGTGCAGCGGCGGCGGGGGAGCGGCGCCGGACCCTCCTCCCGGCGGGCGCGGGGCTGGCAGCGGCGGAGCGCTGTCGTCGCAGTCTAGCTGGCAGCAAGCAAGGCAAAAGCAGCGGCTGCTCTAGAAGCGGTCCCAAGCAGCAGCGACGTCAGGAAAGGCACTTCTTAGTACCAACCTGTGGAGAGAAGAGACACGTTACGAGCGGGCGGCGCGGGCGCCCCGCGAGCCGCCGCCCCGCGCAGGGCACTCACGGCTGCGGGCGGCGGGGCCGCGTCCCCGCGCGGGGCCGGGCGGCGGCAGCGCCGCGGGCCAATCGCGGCGAGCGTTGCAGCGACACTCCGGGCAGGGAGCCAATGGCGGGGGCCGTCTTATGAAAGGTCGCGCCTGTCAGACGCCGGCCGCGCCGCGCTGCCCCGAGCGCGCCCGCCGGGGGACGCGCGTGCGGCCCGGCGGTACCGGCGAACGGGCCCGGCCGGGAACGGCACCGGCGGCACAGGAACCGGCACCGGCGGCACAGGAACCGGCAGCGGCAGCGCCCGCCGGCCCTCAGAGCGGCTCGGGCCCGGAGCCGCCTGACCGCCCGCCGCGGCTCCCCGGCTGCGGCCCGGCTGTACCGGCGTGCGGAACGCGGGGAGGGCTGAACGGGACCGGCACCGTCCCGCCGGCCGGCGTGAGGACAGACCCGAGACACGCTGACCCCGGAGCGGCCGGGCCCGGCGGCACCTGACCGCCCGCTCGGACACGGCCACGCCGAGAGCCCGGGGGACACCGGCCCTGCCCGGCCCGAGCCGCGCTCTGCCCCCGGCACCGCCACCGGCACCGCCACGGCCGCCGCAAACCCGCCCGGGGAGGAGGGCAAACCCTCCCCATCGGATGCCCAGCTGGGGTGGACGGGTTTCCCTTCACGCCGCGACTCAGATGCCCAGCTCTGCACAGAAGCCCGGAGCCACCTGCACGTACAAATCTGGAGTAAGAACTGCAGCTCCTGGCCCCACCTGAGCATCTCAGCCAGGGACGGGGCAGAGGAACCCTCGTGGCACTGCCTGGGACAGAGTGACAACACCAACGACGGGGATCCTGCCAGCAGTGCAGCCCCAACAGCATCCTCCACCTGTGCTCAGGGGAGACTATTCCCATCCCCGTCTTTCTAAAGATGCTGCTTCACCCTGTTCCTGCTCCCCACCACCCTCAGTGCAGGTCACTGACAGCCTCAGTCACACCCTGGGAAGCAATGCTGTCAGCGTGGATGCAAACCAACACATGAGAAATAGCTACAGTCTTTTTCTAGGGACACAGTGATCAGAACAACCAACTCCAGGGGAAGGAAAACACACCTAACAAAGCTAATGAGATTACAACAGGCACCGTGGGTTCTTTGCCAGGACACTTGAATTCCTGCCACATTTTTAATCCCTGCTACAAGAGACAAACAACTACATAATTACTTGCAAGCACAAGTTAACTAAGTTAACAGCTAAGTCTGTGTGGTAAACACAGATACTCGCTTCAACTGCCTAAAACTCTGAACTTTGGGGTCGTCCTGCACCAGCAGCCACTACCCCTCAGTGCTTGGGATACTGAATTCTTAGGTCTTGAAAACTTGCTCTGTAACAAGTGTCCAGGCAAACCAGTTGGGTCCTTGCCCTGGTGCCATGATCCCCAGCCATGACAGATTAGCACCAAGAGATCTGAGAACGTGCAGCTGGGGCTGTGTGCCAACAGCTCCACCAGATCCACCAGGCATCCCTGCAGGAATACCAGCACATCAGAGCACTTCTGCAAACCCAAACACATCTGCCAGCCTTCAGTCAAGGGGCACTGCAACTTGTCCTCCTCAGACAAGAGCTGATCTGCATCCTCCCACCATCACTCCTCACTGCACTAAATGAGTTATTTCATTAGGAACATTTGTTCCCTGTGAGACCCTCAGGACAGGGTGCTGCCAATGCCTGCAAGAAGGGCCCTATCACAAAGCTGTGGAACAGCTCTAAGCAGGCTTTTCTCCTGTTCATCAGCTTGGTAACCAATCCATACCAAGCATTGATTTTTCCAAACACCAAGAAGAGTTAGAGCAGCAAATTGATGCATTTTATACACTAAAGCCAATGCAAGTTAAAGGCCACAGCTTCCAAACAAGATATTTCACTCTCATTACACAAGTAGTCACCCCTAACAGGAAATGAAAGAGAGCATGAAGGCAGCACCCAAAATGAAAGCAGATGAAAATCACCTTTGGGCTCACATGTACTGACAGGAGAAATATTCCTGGTAAGACTCCCCAAACTATGTTTGACTCCCAGGTTTGTAATAAGTTTTCTGTTAGGATTTGGACAATCACCCACTCGGAGGGAAATCCTGCTCCTGCTGAGGTCAGTGACACACTTGTGTCTGCACTAACTGAGCCTGAATTCCACCCTTCCTTCTTCAGGCTGCCAGCCACAAAAAGAAAAGCATTACTCTGAGCAGCTGGTGCCTCGAAGGTAAATCTTCAGAACATGAAGAAATACTAGATGTGTATTCTGTATAAACTTGAAGAAAAAGTGTTTTGTCATAGTTTGCTGTCTACCTGAAAACAGCCAGAAATGTCAGCTTTAAAAATAGCCTTTGAGCAGAAATAAAGCCTGACATGAGATCAGAGGTTTATCTTCAATATCTCCACTAAATAAAGGAAGATGTTAGCATAGAATCATCCCTTTTTATCTGCATAAACCAATTTCCTGTCACTTTGGAATTCTTTTTTGACACTCAGCCACTAAGGAGTCCTCAGTAAGCCCCACATGCTAGAAGATACACTGTCTGCAAAACCCAGCTGATACATGTGATGTCTCCTTTGGGCTGCCCCAGTAAGATGGGAAGGACAAACCCAGAGGGAAAGCCATAGGGACAGGGCAGGAAGAGGATTGAACTTTTTTATTTAATTAAACCTGATTTAGGTTTAATTAAATAATAATTAATTAAACCTGATTTAGGGGTTGAGGGTTTCTAGACCCCGCCTAGCAGAGCAGTCAGTACTAAAGACTCTTGTGATCCACAGGTGGCTTTTAAAGTTCACCTTTGGAAATTTGGAAACATTTGCTACTTATCTTGGGAATATTGCAACATTGGTTGGCCAAAGCAGAACCTTGCCTTCACTGAATATCAGGATACAAGGATTGAAAGCAAATTAAAAAGTGATTCTCAGAAGAGACAGAAGAGAGAAATAACACTGAGAAGTCATTTCTTAGGAGGGTTACTTGTCTCCTGAGCTGGGTCAATGAAAATGATTAAGAAACAGCCTCACAAATCAATGGGAAGGTTATCTGGAAATGTCCAGGAAAGTGAATCTGACACAGGAGAGACTCCTGTTACTTCCCCTTATTGCTATAAAGAAATGTACAGACAGATTAATGATGCACTTTTCCTCCTCATTACAGTCTTTGACACAAGAATAAGGTATCTCCCTGCACTGAGAATTGCTCCCAGAGAGGCACTGTTTTCACTGTTCTCTAACTGGGTTTGCTGGACATCCCTGTTTTCTCTCAGTTCACACACATCTCTCAAAGAAAGATGTAGAAAGCTGGGCCAGCAAAAAGCCCAACACTAAAGGAGAAGATGGCAGGGAAGAATGCTATTTTTATGCTTGGAGAAAGTGGAAGCTGAAAACACCAGTCTCAATGACATGAGAACTGTCAGCAAGAACAGATAATTACACAACGTGAATTCATCCTCATGACAATGACTCTAATGAGATAGGAAATGGAATAAAATCAATATTCTATTTACACTGACAGGGCAGTCTCAAAGCTTGAAATTGCCAAATGTCTGTCTTTTAAATCAAGGAACACAAAATTACTGACTCCTTACAGTATTTTCAAAACACCTCTGCCAAACTCAAAGTTTACTAATAACATATCTCAATATAAAATTTGGAAGAGATACAGCAATTACTCCACGGCACAATTGAGGGATATAATTACAGCACTGTCACAAAATTAGGCTGAAACAATGAGCTAATTAACATATTGTCACACAACAGTATAGGATTGGATAAAGGCAAATATTCTTTAGTAAACTACAGCTGAAGAACCCCATTGTCCCACACTCTGGGCTGCACCCGCTGCTCCCATAGGACAGCACAGAAAAGCAAGATGACTCCTCTTTTAATTTTGTACTTTTGTAGATTTCAGGAAGAAATGGGAGCACAAAGGCAGGAGCAGAGAGCAGCCAGCTCTAGAGCAGGACTGGCAGGGTACTGCACCCTGGGCTGGATTTCACAGCTCCCCAGCCCAGCAGCCTGGGACTCGGAGCCTGGTAAAACACAAGCACATGTTAGCTTTGAACTACTAGTGCCACACCAGATTCGTAAAAAAACTGCCAACACTCCTTCCATGACCCAGATATTTTGCATGATATACATAGTTTTACTACTACTACTACTAGTATTTTAAAGGTTTTTTCTGTACTGTTTTAGCTCCAACAGACTTGCCTGGTGCAACCTCCCACTGACTTCAGTGGCTCCTCCAGCACATCCCCATCAGACGTGGTTTTATCTTGAGCCTATTTCACAGTTTCTGAAACTGTTTTAGCAGAAGCACCTAACTGTGACATTCCATCTGAATTAAGGACACCCAAGTGTACTCGGTTCACGAAAACTTGATAAATAATGACAAAAGAGGCAACGTGATGTACACTGTGTGCCCCAAGCACGAGCAGAAATCAGGTACTGCTCCAAGATTTCCCTGATCAAACTGAACCAATTCCCACCAGCACCGCACGGGCACCGACGTACAAATCCCACAGCCCAATCCTCTCTTACTTTAGATTACAGTAATGCTATTTTCAAGTCAAAGTTACACTGCAAATTCCATAAACCCTCTTTCCTTTAAGGAGCAGACGGTTACGGATTAACCGTTCTTGCTGTAATTTTAAAAATATTAAAGTCAAGAAACACGTCTGTTGATTTCTTTTTTAATAGCCTGGGGTAGATATCAATCTCTGTTACAAAGTTTGAGATTTCAGGGACACACAGCATTCACAGTTTGACAGCATTAGCTGGATGTGTATTTAAGAGCAAGAACAGGAGGCCAGTCCCTGTCTCTGGAGGAGGACGTAGCACACAAACTGTTTTTCTGTTCTTGCAACTTTACACCAGGGACACAAAACGGGGAAGGACTACTCTGCCTTTAATCCACTTTTCATCAATTTATGTATTACAAAGCATTTACATATCCATCCCCACCCACCACCCAAGTTGCAAATACTGTTTCTGGTAGTAAAAACATGTTCACACTGTAATTCCTTTGCCATAACATTCACATAATGTATTACAGAAATGGGAAGTTCTCTATTATCCTGGCAGAGGGGATTCCACCAAAAAAGAAGTGACATTGCACAAGCAAGTCTAAAAAGAAGTTGTTTATCTTTAAAAATAACAGTAATCTAGTAGTAATTTAAATTAAAATTCCAAGAAGTAACAAACTGAATTGAAATATAAAACCTGCCTTATTAAAATCAGGTTTTTTGTTCTAATAGTAATTTTAAACATGTTGTTTCTATACAAAGATATTTGAGAGGCCATAAAAAATCAACCATGCACCCTCCCAAAAACTACAAGCTATTTATTAATCCAGCTCTTACGCATTTTGTTTGATTAACTGCAAGTGTACACAAGCCAAGCAAGGCAGGAGAGCAGCAGGATGACCCACAGCAGCAGGGTCAGCCCAGGACCAGCCCAGCATCCCCCCAGGGTGCATGAACAGAGCACTGCACCTGTAAAACCTTCCCACCTCTGCCCCGTGTAGGTGTGACCCTGGGTGCTGTCCTCAATACAGCCATATGCCAAACCCCAGCATGAGTCCCACAGCCAAGATGCAAAATTGGGAGGCACCTGCAGCACAGCAAAGAGGCAGAAACTGTCCCACAGTGACATTATGTGTGTATGAATTTATATAAAACATGATGATTAGCATCATCCATAATAAGAACCCCTACAGAAAAAAAAAGCCGTGTCCATGACTCAGCAAGGGAAGGAAGCGCTTCCCTGTGACACCAAATTCAGCTGATGCTGATGGTTTCAGGGAGAAGTGACCCGGAGAGCTCTCACTGCTGAGGTGCAGCAAACACCAACCCCAGCTTCCCACGGGTCTGATGCCTGAGCATCTCCCAAACTGCAAAGGAAAAGAGAGCAGCACCTTGGCACTGCTCAGGGTTCCACTTCCCTTCCTAATGCAGCTGCCACGTGGCCCTGGTGCAAAGGGGGGCTTTTCCCTCCCCAGAGACAGCTGGATAAAGCAGTGGGGAAAAGGAGCCCTGAGAGCCCACTGCAGTCAGCACCTGATGGATCAGGACATACACATGGTCACTACTAACATCATTAATTTATTAATGATGCACTTCCTCCAAGCTCCTCCCCTCGGCTTCACTAACTCATCCCTGGCTGGGCCACCTCTCCAACCTTCACCCACAAAACTCCAGATTTCAAAGTTCTTGCCCGTTCACGTGACAACCACTTTGTAAGAACAATAATTTCAAGTCAGGAGTCTGGATGCAGCCACCACATCCCTGCACACACCAAATTAACTAGCAAGATTAAATCTGAACCTAATTACCAGGAATAGAACAGGCCATTCATGTCACCTGCTCCACGCTGGTGCTCCGTCCTGCTCCTGGTGGCAATGCCAGCAGCTCTCCTGGCCTGAGGACACACGGACCACAGTGGGGCACAGTTCCATGGGGACACCTTGCTGCTCTCTGCCTGCTGCATAACAGGCACAGTCCCATCCAGGCCCATGGGAGTTATGGTAATTATGAATTGCTTCATCCTGCATCTGACTTGAGGGCAACCAAAAAGGGACGTGAGTCCAGCTCATGAGGAACTCGTTACACCGAGTTCTGCTTGCAGCAGCTCTAAGAACTGGTCACTTCAGCTCAGCCATGGCAATGCAGGGACAATCACATCTTCTCCCCAGGGACCAGAAAATGACATGGGAATGAGGGACAGCAGAGCCATCAGTGCAGCTCAGCTCGGACTGGAGGGCTGCTGCTGGAGTGGCACACCAGTGCCCTGGCTCTGCAGCATGGCCAGGCAGTGCCAGGCACAGCCCCCCGAGGGGACACCGGGAGTCCCACACCCCTGAACCACGCCAGCGTCACCGAGTGGCTGCACTGCTGTGCCCACACCCCTGAACCACGCCGGCATCACCGAGTGGCTGCACTGCCGTGCCCACACCCCTGA
>JAJEOU010001709.1:16386802-16397759 GCA_021534815.1 Acrocephalus arundinaceus
TCACAGGTCTCTGCCCTCAAAGCACTGTATTCCTTTCAAAGGGAGATCATGAGGCAGAACAAAAACTTGATGCAGCTATTTCCATCAAGTCTCTATTCTTGCCCTGTGCCCCCCAGGAGACAGAAATGCTACAGAGAGTGCTGGCTCTGCTCAGATCTCACCTGCTGCACCTGCCAAGCCCGGTCTGCTCGGCTCTTGAGGAGAAACCTCAACCCCTCAGTGAGATTCTAAACCCAGAACGCACATCACAGGCATTAGCATCCTAAATAGCGATAATAATTTAAAGTTTGGTACGGACAGATACATTAATTTAGCAAGTTGTTAGGAACAGGCTGATGGATCGCTTTTCAGGTCAGAAGGTGAAGCAGTTAGAAACCCACTGAGAAATGGGCTCGGCACAGGAACAGGAGAGGCTGCCCAGCACTGGAACCCTTACCATGCCCAGGGCTGTGGTGCTGCAGGTCCTGGCAGAGCTGTGGGGTCCCGGCAGGGCTGTGGGGTCCCAGCAGAGCTGTGTGATTCCTGCAGGGCTGTGGGGTCCCAGCAGAGCTGTGGGATCCTGGCAGGGCTGTGTGATCCTGGCAGAGCTGTGGGGTCCCAGCAGAGCTGTGGGGTCCCAGCAGGGCTGTGGGGTCCTGCAGGGCTGTGGTGCTGCAGGTCCTGGCAGAGCTGTGATACCTGGCAGAGCTGTGGGGTCCCTGCAGATCTGTGGGATCCCTTGAAGGGCTGTGGGGTCCCGGGGTGCAGCCCCGCCGCCGCCGCCGCGTTTGCGCAGGATTCAATCATTAACGAGTGGAGGCGAAGGCGGGATCTGCCGGGCTGAGCTGCCGAGATGCGAAACACTTCCCTTCACAGAACCCACTGGGAAAGCAGCACGGAGGGAGAGCACCCACTGCTCCCGTCCCACGCCCTGGGACAGCCGGGGGCAGAGCCGGGGAAGGGGAACGCTTGGGTTTCCTACAGCACCACTCCAGAGATCGCTGCTTTATCAGCACTGCCGTATCAATTATTGCAAAGTGAAAATTGAAAATGAACTGAAAATACAATGAAATTGAAAATTCATTGAAAATACAATGAATGCTGCTAATGCAGAATGGCCAAACCCCACAGTGATGAATTCCACCCCTTTGCCATGGGCAGGGACACTGCCACTAGACCAGGCTGCCCCAGGCCCAGGAGCATCCTCAGCTATGGGGCAGCCACAGCTTCTCCACCTTTCCCTCCACCTCCCCTTTATTGTGGTGTACTTCACAGTTAGCAAATATTAACCCTATTAGTATATATAAAAGCTATTGTAGCTTTTCTCTGTGGACAAGGCCAATAAATCAGCTCGTATTTAGGTATTACAGAAGCTGATTTAAATTTCCCCCATGGCTAATAACCAGACTGCTTCTCATTTACCAGCTTTTATTTGTTCATTCAGGCAACTGCTGCTGCACTGAAGGATAAATAGGGCTGAGCAAATGGGCATTTCTTCCTTCCTGCTGCAGTAACTCCTCACAAAACTGGTGAGGGAGCAAGAACTGCTCCTTAATGTCACTTCAGTAGGTTTGGATTGGTCCCTGCTTTACAGCTCTGTGACTATTCCATCAGTTGATTGTACTCCTAAGCAGTTTTCTAACCCTTAGTTATTCTGGGGCTGTCCCAGTCACACACGCTGTATTCCATGGCTTTCCAGCAGCCTAAGGAACACCTGAGCTGGGGTCACAGCAGCTCTGGGGCTGCTGGAGAATTTGGTGCCCGGCAGCTCCTGGCACGGCAGGCTGGAGCCTGCTGGCCTCTGCTGGGGAAGCTCACCCAGCTCAGCCCAGCCGGCGGAGGAGGCTGAAGGAACCCGGGAGCTGGGCGGGGTGACCCCTGATGCAGCACTGGGGCTGTCCCCGAGCCCTTCCCGGGAACGCTGCCCCGGGAGGGCTGAGCTGGAACAGAGACTGGGCAGGGCTGGAGAATAAAGTAGGGATTTATTAAAAGGGCTTTAGGGTACACCTTGGGCAGGAAAAGAGCCTGGCCAGGGCTACACCCAAGGTAGACCCAGAATGGTCACAAAATGGACCCCAAAGTGGTCACAAAATGGACCCCAAAATGGACACAAAATGGTCACAAAATGGTCACAAAATGGTCACAAAATGGACACAAAATGGACACAAAATGGTCACAAAATGGACCCCAAAATGGACCCCAAAATGGATCCCAAAATGGATCCCAAAATGGATCCCAAAATGGATCCCAAAATGGATCCCAAAATGGTCACAAAATGGACCCAAAATGGTCACAAAATGGACCCAAAATGGACCCCAAAATGGACCCAAAATGGTCACAAAATGGACACAAAATGGACACAAAATGGCTGCCCAGTCACCAGGTCTCACACTTTTCTAAGTTTTGGTCCATTTGCATTTTGGGGTTTAATTGTCCAATCCCAGCTCCAGGCTGTGAGCTCCCATCCTTCTTGTTCCTCCCTCCAGCCACCCTTGTTTGTGCTGTTGGGCTGAAAGTTGTCCTTGGTGTGCAGCAGGGCCAGGATTTGTTTTGTGTCCCTGCTGTGTGCAGAGAGCTGAGTGACACTGTGAGCTCAGAGCTGCACCCCTGGGCAGCACAGAGCCTGAAATACATGAAAATAAAACTGAAGGCATCAGAACAAGGGCCCAGGTGAGCACACAGCACGAACAGTTGTTCCATCCAGGAACAACTCGGCCAATACTTCCAAAAATACCAGAAACCCAAGAGAATTGTCAGGTTCAGGGGTTTGTTGGGGATTTTTTGATTTTTTTAACCTGTGTAGTACTTCAACAAAATTTAAGGATTCTTAAGAGACGGGTAATGGGGAAGCCCAGGCTGGTGGGGATATTTGAGGATGCTTGTTTCCTCCTTGACTCACTTGCAAGCATGAGCCAAATCCTCTTCATGCACCTCCCGGTGCACCCTGTGGTGGGGGAGTCTGTGATCAGTCTCCTGTGCTTGGGCATCCTTGGAGGGTTTGGTCTCTGCCCAAAGCTGGCTCCAAACAGGGTGGTGAGCCTGAGCTTTGTCCTTGACTGTCAGCCACCAAATCCCATTCTCCCTTCAGGGCAAGGCTTTTGGAGACTTACCAAGGCTTCCCTTGTGGTGGTTTGTCTTGTTTTCTGGTGTGGATAAATGGGTTGCTTACTGCAGCTCCAGCCTCTCCTGCCAGCAACATCAATAGTGCAGCTTTCACTGCCTCGTTTTGTGCCTCACCAGGCATTTCCAATCCCAAAAGTCTATTTTAGGAACCTAAACAAAAACATACAGCCCAATCAATCATGAGTCCATATTTAGGTGCTGGTGCTTAAAAGCCATTTACTTCCAATTGGAGTTCCAAGAGAGCCCTATAAAAACACACAAGGGAAGGTTGGCAATCTTGGGCTGGCATTGTCTCTTAGAACATAAATTTTTCTTCTGCCTTACAGGCAGGCACTCAGTGTCCCTGACACAGCTGATGCCTGAGCCACGGCGGAGGGAACACAATATTGGTGGCAGCATGGGCAGGGAGGATGGCCAGGTTTGCTCCAGCTGGGCTGGAACAGCACCTACAGCACCCCTGAGGGGAAGCAAAGCCAACTGAGCCCAAACATTTCACCGCAACACTTCACCTGAAGGGAGGCAAAGCCATCTGACCCCAACACTTCACCCCAACCCTTCACCTCACCTGAAGGAAGGAAAAGCCATCTGATCCCAACCCTTCACTCCACCTGAGGGGAGGCAAAGCCATCTGACCCCAACACTTCACCCCACCTGAAGGGAGGCAGAGCCATCTGACCCCAACACTTCACCCCAACCCTTCACCTCACCTGAAGGAAGGAAAAGCCATCTGATCCTCACCCTTCACTCCACCTGAGGGGAGGCAAAGCCATCTGACCCCAAACCCTTCACCCAGAGCTGCTCTGCCAGCTACGTCCCAGTGCTGCAGGGCAGGAGAACGACCAAAGCCAGCACAGCAGGGCAACCTGCTGAGGGTGTGATGTGGGCATGTCCCCTCCCAATGAAAACCACAACCATCCTCCCTAAGCAGGATTGTCTCCTGGAAACCTCAGCTGGGCTCGTTCCATTTCATTTACAACCCAGAAATGCCCATCCCAGGGAATATTCTTGTGGACATGACCCTAAAACTGTACAGAAAATCAGAGCAAAGGCGTTACTGAGCAAAACCCCAAAGGCCAGCTTCCTCAGGAACACGAAGAGGTGTTAATGAATTCCAAACGTGGGAGGAATCAAACTGCAGTGGAACTGCCTCTGGCAGCAGACAGCAGCCCAGCCTGTGGGTGAGCTGGGATGTGCTGGCAGCGCTGCAGGGAGACTCCAGGAATGACTCCCACACACCCTGGGGTGCAGCACAGGAGCACAGATGTGCATCCAGAGGCTGTGCAAAGGTGCAGAGAGAGCCCTGCCCAAGCACTGCCCCTTCCCTCCCGGACAGCCCCAGCCCAGCCCTGCCCCATCCACGGCACAGTGAGAGCAGAACCAACACCTGGGGCTGGCTGCAGCCACCTGGGGCTCCAGCACACCTGCCACTGCTCCCTGATCCATGGGACACTGAGTGACAGAACACGCTGCACTGGAATCAAAAACAAATTTAATGTTTGTATTCAACTTAATAGAGATGGGAAACAGCACTCGTCCCGTACACATTCCATCTGAACAGGCCGCACACACGCAGGAAAATAACCCATGATTATTGAAGATTCAGGGCCTTTTATGCAAAAGAAAAGCAGGATGCATGAAGTACTGCTCAGTGTTTGATTTGCTTAAACCAACAGCCAACCCCTGCATTCATGCTTCAGTCAAAGGTTTTAGGGTTTATATTTAACACAGGAAACATTTACTCTGAGGTTGGTTGTTCCACACAGCCAGCTGAACCACAATTCTTTTTCAAGCCTATAAAACTACTAAGCTAATTCTACTTTTAAGAATCATATGTAAATCTGATAACCAATTTTGAGAACAATTAGAACACCTAGTACATGACTTAAGAGAGAAGTAGGGCACAGACTATGCAGCAGTGTTATCATCAGGCTGGGACTTCACAGCTTCCTTTTTCTAGTGAATATCCAGTGATGGTTTCTTTCACTATTTCCTGCTAGTTCAAGGATTAAAGAAAGGAAGGAGAAGTAAGATAAATGTTTTTTAAAAAAAAAACCCACAGCAAAAACCTCAAATAAACAAAACCCCCAAAGCAAACAAACAAAGAAAGCCCAAAACACTTGCACAACTTTTCATCCATCCCACTGGGTTTCCAAGTGCTTCCTCTAGCCGTGCAGGGCAGGAGCAGCAGCCCCAGCCCAGCCTGCAATGGGCAATCCCTCCTGCAGCCTCCGGGGGCCTCTGTTCACCCCAGCACCCCTGGCAGCAGTGGGGCCCTGCTGCCACATCCCATAGAGACAAAGGGGACAGGAAGAAATCAGCCACCGAGCACGGCCCTGTGCCCACAGCGCCCTGGCCCTTTGGCACACATGGGCTGGGGATGCTGTGATCGAAGAAAGAAGCAGCAACAGAGACAAGACACCAAATCCCTCAGGCTGCAGGGCCAGAAGAGGAAGCCCAGGGCAGTGCTGGCAGTCTGGGGGTTTGAGGTTCAGACGACAGTGCCAGAGGAACGCGTGGGTTGGGATCAGACTGATTTCCTGCCAGGGAAGGTGGGAGATGCTCCAGCCCCAACACTGCGGGAATCACAAGGGAGACGGCAATCACGGCCAGATCCAGCGCAGCCCCACGGCCCCAGTCCCACCCTGGGGCCCTGAGGGGGCCAACAGAGCCCCCTTCCCCTCACAGGTTGTCCCTCATCCAGTCCACGCAGGCGTCGAGCAGGCGGTGGCCCAGTGCCAGCTCCAGTGGCCAGGCCAGGAAGGTCATGGCGCCATGGAAGGCGTCGCGGGCATGCTGGTGGGTGACGGGCACGCCGGCGGCGCGCAGCCGGCCCGCGTACATGGCGCCGTCGTCCCGCAGCACGTCGTGCTCGCAGGTCAGGATGTAGGCCGGGGGCAGGCGGCGCAGCCGGGCCTCGCCGGCCAGCAGCGGGCACGCCCGCGGGTCCAGGAGGCCGGGGAAGCTCCGTGCCGGCCGGGCGCTGCCCGCGGCGGGCGCGCCGTACGCGTGGGCCCTGCTCATCTCCGCGGGCAGCCAGCGCCGCCAGTCCACAAACTGCAGCAGGGGCCCGGCCTCGGCCGGGACGTGCGTGTTGGAGGCCATGGCCTCGCGGAGAGCGGGGTCCGACGAGAAATACTCGCTCCAGAACCGCACCATCAGCGCCCTGCTCAGCAGAGGCTTGTCTGCGTTGTCCCGGTAGGACGGCAGGTCCAGGTCCAGCGCCTGCAGGGCAGGGTAGATCAGAACTTGAGCTTTCAGCTTTGTTTGCACTTCAGGGTCCTCCACCAGCTGTAGAAAAAACCAGAAACCATTGCAAAAAATCAGTAAAGGTGTCAATTCTCCCACACCAACAGAGCATCTCAGGTAAAGAATTAAGACACGCATTTTACAACTTGAGCAAAATCAGATTATCAATAAAACCAGATTATCAATAAAGAAATTCTGAATCTATAGGCAGGTCATCTAAAACAGCACGCTGTCACAAAAATTCTCAAACATCAAATATAATTTCATTCTATTTCTTATATCAAAGGATAATGATTCTTGGGAAATACTCTTTGAAATTTTGATGCTTTCTGAAGTATTGACAGAAGATTTTCTATGGCTACAGAAAATTTCATTCTTACATCATGAAACTTTGAGGTTTCTGGGTCTCCTCATCATTTGACACAATTTGGCGCACATTCACCTGTTTGGTTTTTAACCCTGACAACTCAAGCAATTGCAATTCTGTGCCTTTTACAGATGTAACAAATTAAATGTGATGAACACTGACATTTCTTCTGTCAACCTTTTCCCCTCTTTGCTAATAAATTTTCCGTTTTCTCCCTCATCTTCTGCCTTCGGTATCCACAGCAAATTCACCACCAGTGCCAGGGTTTCATTACAGTCCAAACAACTTCTCCAGAGAGCAACAACATCTGCCTGACTTTATTTAGTAAAGCTGAAGGAGAAGTGCAAAAGGCACCAAAATCTGTGATCAGACACTGCAACATTTCATGAGGGATTTTTGTTTGCTTGTTTTCCCTGCTGTTCACATCTTTGTGAGTCACACAGTTAAAATTCCCTTTCAAACATCATACCTACACCAGTCAGCTTGAGCTTAAAGTCAGAGTGATGCATGCCCCAAGTCAAGGGCAGAGAGCCTTTTTTAGGGGACAAATGTCTGATGCCACCCAGGCTCCTCCCGTGCCACCCAGTGGCTCAGGCCCAGTCCCCAGAGCCCGGTGACAATCCCGCAGGCTGTGACATCCTGTGTGCCCAGGCCCCGAGCGCAGCGTGTGCTGCGAGCTGAGCTTTCCTGAGTGCTCGTGGAGCTCCCCAAGGCAGATTTGGGGCTGGCAGAGCAGCTTTCCTGTACCTGTTGTGCCACGGCCGCAGCCAGGTTGCCGCCGGCGCTGTCCCCGGCCACGCAGACCCGCGCAGGGTCCACCCCGTACTGGGCCAGCACCTCGCTCTGCAGGAAGAACTTGGTCACCGAGTACACGTCCTCAAACTGGGCGGGGAAGCGGTGCGGAGGGGCCAACCTGTAGCTGGGGGGGCAAGAGAAGCGTGTTAGCCCCTGCTGTTCATAAAGAGAAGGGCTTGGCTGTGTCCCCCTACTGAGGGATGATTATTTCTGTGCCCACAGAAGTGGGAACTGTCTATCCCAGAGCATCCACCTAATTACCCACCCTTCTCATAAAGCCAAATAAAGTCTCGTGGCTTCATAAAGCCAAAAGAACCGCAATTCTCCTCTGCCACCCTGGCAGCCTCTGTGCAAAATGTTTATAAGTCAGCAGGAAAGCACGTGACCAAATACAGAAACATTTAAATCAGATTAATTTACTCCAAACCCTCATCCTAACTGGAAGGAGAATTATCTCTTACTTGACTGACACCACGACAGCATTCAGCTCGTTGAAATCCGCCGTGAATGATGTCGTAGCCATGCATGCCTGGAAGGAAGCACAGTGTGTGTGGAATGGACACTGACACCCAGAGCTGTCTGTTCTCCTGGGAATGGACAGTGACACCCAGAGCTGCCTGTTCCCCCTGGGAATGGACACTGAACCCAGAGCTGCCTGTTCCTGCTGGGAATGGACAGTGACACCCAGAGCTGCCTGTTCCCTGGGAATGGACACCCAGAGCTGTCTGTTCCTCCTGGGAATGGACACTGACACCAGAGCTGCCTGTTCCCCTGGAATGGACACTGACACCCAGGGCTGCCTGTTCCTCCTGGAATGGACAGTGACACCCAGAGCTGTCTGTTCCCTCCTGGGAATGGACAGTGACACCCAGAGCTGCCTGTTCCTCCTGGAATGGACACTGACACCCTGAGCTGCCTGTTCTCTTGGCTGCAGCTTTCAGCTGACTTTCCACACTCCCCTGCTTCCATCTGGTGACACACCAGTCCCCTGCCCCTCCCGTGCACCTCCCACAAAAAAAAGGCAGCGCTTGGCGGGGCTGTTGAGATCTTTCCCACAGACCCACGGCAGCCATGCAGCAGGCACCCATGCAGCAGGCACCATGCAGCAGGCTGAGGTGGATCATCATCCAAGCTGCCCTGGGCCATTGCAAGGGGCTGTGGCCATGGACACTGCCCTGAGCCCACTGTTCAGCCTCTTGCTCAGGGCTGGTGTCAGTGCCAGAGGCAGAGGGGATCCTTGCTGGGGGTTTGCCATGGCCACCTGCCCTGTGCCGCGCTGGCTGCTCAGGCACCGCGACCAGCAGCAAACGCCATGCCAGGGCCAAGGGCAGCTCAGGCAGACAGAAGGGGCAGGGCTGGGCACTGTTTCCGTGCTCCAGGCAGCCTGGGAGCTCACTGCATCTCCCAGGCACCACCCCCCGCCGTGGAAGAAGAGCACGGCCCTCCTGAGCCCGCCAGGTGATTCTGTGTTCACAGGCCAAGCCTCAGTCAGTGAAAATGAACAGATGACTTAATCACTTCAGTAAATAAGGGCTCTGTTTGGATGTCCCCAGTTTGAGAGAAAGTTCTGTCAGGCTCCATGCTTTACCCTCTGCCCTGGTGTTGTAGTGCAGGGCTCTGCAGGGCAGCAGGATCAGCTCCAGCAGCTCCAGCAGCTCCAGCAGCTGCAGGGCACCAGACTGTCCTCATCTCGTCTCCCACTCCTGCCGCTCTGATCTCCGATCGCCTCTGAGCTCTGTCCATCCCCTCCTGAGCTCTGTCCATCTCTCCTGAGCTCTGTCCATCCCCTCCTGAGCTCTGTCCATCCCCTGAGCTCTGTCCATCCCCTCCTGAGCTCTGTCCATCTCCTGAGCTCTGTTCCATATCCCCTGAGCTCTGTCCATCCCCTCTGAGCTCTGTCCATCCTCCCCTGAGCTCTGTCCATCCCTCCTGAGCTCTGTCATCCTCCCTGAGCTCTGTCCATCCCTCTGAGCTCTGTCCATCCTCCCCTGAGCTCTGTCCATCCCCTCCTGAGCTCTGTCCATCCTCCCCTGAGCTCTGTCCATCCCTCCTGAGCTCTGTCCATCCTCCCCTGAGCTCTGTCCATCTCCTCCTCAGCTCTGTCCATCTCCTGAGCTCTGTCCATCCCTCCTGAGCTCTGTCCTACTCCTCCTGAGCTCTGTCCATCTCCTCCTGAGCTCTGTCCATCCCCTCCTGAGCTCTGTCCATCTCCTCCTGAGCTCTGTCCATCTCCTGAGCTCTGTCCATCTCCTGAGCTCTGTCCATCTCCTGAGCTCTGTCCATCCTCCCTGAGCTCTGTCCATCTCCTGAGCTCTGTCCATCCCTCCTGAGCTCTGTCTCTCCTCCTGATGCTCTGTCCATCTCCTCCTGAGCTCTGTCCATCTCCTGAGCTCTGTCCATCTCCTGCTCTGTCCATCCTCCCTGAGCTCTGTCCATCCCCTGAGCTCTGTCCATCCCTCCTGAGCTCTGTCCATCCCTCCTGAGCTCTGTCCATCCCTCCTGAGCTCTGTCCATCCCTCCTGAGCTCTGTCCATCCCTCCCCTGAGCTCTGTCCATCCTCCCCTGAGCTCTGTCCATCCTCCCCTGAGCTCTGTCCATCCTCCCCTGAGCTCTGTCCATCCTCCCCTGAGCTCTGTCCATCCCCTCCTGAGCTCTGTCCATCTCCTGAGCACTGTCCTCATCCCCTCCTGAGCTCTGTCCATCCCCTCCTGAGCTCTGTCCATCCTCTCCCTGAGCTCTGTCCATCCCCTCCTCTCCTGAGCTCTGTCCATCCCTCCTGAGCTCTGTCCATCCTCCCCTGAGCTCTGTCCATCCCCTCCTGAGCTCTGTCCATCCCCTCCTGAGCTCTTGTCCCATCTCCCTGAGCTCTGTCCATCCTCCCCTGAGCTCTGTCCATCCCCTCCTGGCCTCTGTCCATCCCCTCCTGAGCTCTGTCCATCTCCTGAGCTCTGTCCATCCCTCCTGAGCTCTGTCCATCCCCTGAGTCTGTCCATCCCCTCCTGAGCTCTGTCCATCCTCCCCTGAGCTCTGTCCATCCCTCCTGAGCTCTGTCCATCCCCTCCTGAGCTCTGTCCATCTCCTGAGCTCTGTCCATCCCTCCTGAGCTCTGTCCATCTCCCTGAGCTCTGTCCATCCCCTCCCTGAGCTCTGTCCATCCTCCCCTGAGCTCTGTCTCATCCTCCTCCTGAGCTCTGTCCATCTCCTGAGCTCTGTCCATCCCCTCCTGAGCTCTGTCCATCCCCTCCTGAGCTCTGTCCCTTCCCTCCTGAGCTCTGTCCATCCTCCCCTGAGCTCTGTCCATCCCCTCCCCTGAGCTCTGTCCATCCCCTCCTGAGCTCTGTCCATCCCCTGAGCTCTGTCCATCCCCTCCTGAGCTGCTGTCCCTTCCCTCCTGAGCTCTGTCCATCCTCCCCTGAGCTCTGTCCATCTGCTTGAGCTCTGTCCATC